>JBAMBQ010004209.1:0-22121 GCA_037044495.1 Stegana nigrithorax
AGTCATTGTTATAGTTTAATTAATCGGTTTTCGTGATTTAATTTATTTTAGATCTCTTTATTAATAATTCAAAGTCATTGTTATAGTTTAATTAATAGGTTTTCGTGATTTAATTTATTTTTGATCTCTTTATTAATAATTCAAAGTCATTGTTATAGTTTAATTAATCGGTTTTCGTGATTTAATTTATTTTTATGAACTTGTCACTTGTCACTTATGTCCAGTCACAGTCGCCATGTAGCTGAGAAAGGACCGATGGACCGAATAAAAAGAAAGCGTGTCTTAACGCGGTTGCGGTTCTTTCGATAATAATTTATTTCATTTTAGAAATGTAAAAGCTTAATTATTAACAAAGGTTTTTGCTTATGTATAAAAGGGCAACGCTCCCATGCAATGCTCGCATTACTTGTTTATGCAAGCAAAGTGCTGCATATTCATATTTGTTATTGCAGTCACAGCATTTCCAAATACAGCGGTTATTGACTTAGTGGTCAACGGAAATGTTGTGCTCGCATTACTTGTTTATGCAAGCAAAGTGCTGCATATTCATATTTGTTATTTAGTTCGAATTATATGTGTGATATTATATGTGAATTATATGTGTTTAATGGAGCATTGCATGAGTACGCTACACTAGCTTACTTCAAACCTAGCTTTGCACATGCCGCGTCGGTGTTGTGGCGGCCACGTGCTGACCTAGCAGTTCCTTGCGGTACTTTTCCTTCATTTGTTCATATACATTTTTCGGCGCATGTGGCGATCATATCACAACTCAAGTGCATTGCCTTTGTCTGTCAATGCTACAAGAGTTTGTTGCCGGCGTCGGTCAAAGCATCTTTTACGTTGACTGATTCGCATTCTGTGAGCTCGTGATAACTTGTATACCTGTGCCGTATGAAATGTTGGCTGAGCGAAATCTACTCTCTCGTTTGTTTGTTTCTTATTTCATAAATGAGTAAATTTTATATTCGCTCACTAATCAGTATAATCAGTAATGCATTTTTTATCTCTCTCTTACTCATGCGTAGCATAAATTCTCTATACTGCAGACGACCAGGCGTAAAACAATGAGCATTGTTTTGTGCGTCGCCCCACTTCGTCTCTCAAGAATCTAGCCGTTGAATTTTGTTACCTTTTTTTTGCACTTACACCTTACTAAAAAAGTTTCACTTCAAAAACCAATTAAAATTCACAATTCACAAATCTAAAACTTCTTCAAAACACATTAAATGTTAACCATATTTTCAAAATCATATTATTATTACTAGTCATAATAACAAAAACTCAATAACCGCCAATAACGTCTCTACGTAAACAAACCAAATCTCAAAATTACCGTATGATTGCGATGAATACGATGAATGTTTTTCTTCTTCCTTTCATGTCTTTTTAAATTTGTTTTTTTATTTCTTTCAAACATTTGCTATGAGCGCTCTTTCTCTCTCTCTCAGAACTCAGTGGTTTTGTAACTGGTTATCAAAACCTAGTACGAAATTCAACGGTTCTCAGTTATGTTCAAGTAACTGAACGTAGCCGTGCAGATTGGCTATTATATTCATGTGAAACTTTCTTATGAGAACTCGCTCTTTGTTGTTACGATATAATTACGTTTATTCATTAAAGCCGTATTTGCTAACCGATTTAAAAAAATTCTACATTCTTCTTCTTTGAGAGCCTACAATCAGCTGATATTTTTGTTAAAATCGGTTCAGTTCTTTCGGAGATTAGTGCAAACGAACATTATTCCACTTTGATTTTTATTAAATAAAAGGTAATTAAGGTAAGAATTTTTAAGTTACTTATATAAAAAAATAATAAAATTTGAATATCGATATGCTTATAAAAGACATGTTTATTAAATAACTAACTTTAAATTTAAATCGTATAACATAATGCGACATCTAGAAAAGTTTGGTAAAGTTAGACAGGTTCAGCTAAGCTCAAGAAAATCCATTGTCAACTGAAAACTGGTAGGACCTATTTTTTGGTTTCTTGTGTTTTGGCAAAAGACTTAAGTATATCTTGCAGGGCAATCTTCAAAATTTTAATTGAAGATTTATATAAAAGAATGATCTATTCACTAAGAAAGATAGCTCAACTGCAATTAAATGAAGAAAAATTAACCTTTCTTCCAATACTACCAAACTTTAATAGAAAATTTAAATTTCGGTTATTTATTGAACATACTATGTATGTAACAAATTTTAACAACTAATTTGCACTTTGAACAAAATATAGAATCCCTTATTATTTCGCTTTTGCATTTAGTACAGCACTTCTCTTTGTTACACTGGGCATTTTAGGCAACACTTAATCACAATCTATATACATATGTATGTCATTGTGATTACTTAGTGTAGTCGGTGTCGCCTTTCGAATAGTGTATGCAAGCCAAAACTGTGTCAAGTAGATAAAGTGCTCCTTCAATAACGCAGAGCGAGCCCATTGCAATTCCAACTTGACGTTCCGAGTTAACGTATAGAAAGCCCTCGTCGGACATATAACCCTTCCAATAATGAAGTGCAATGCCGCCTATGGTAATCCACATAAATGATCCTACAACGTTCATAATAGTGTCGCATAATTCGCTAAACCGAATGAAAAATTAATTAGTTTGGGATCGCATCTCGTTAATTTTTTTTTGCTTCAACTTACCCCTTGTGTTTTGTAGTGCCGAAAGCAAATGCGATAGTATGGCATGCGGTATAAATGAAGAAACCAACCATGACTCCAGAAGCAACTATTTCAGCATCTGCGCTCTTCTCTTCATTAAGGTTCCATGTGCCTCCAATGCCCAAAAATTCACCACCATCACCCCAACGGTATAAAAATATAATCACTAAATTGATGATCTAAAATAATACAAAAAATATATATTTGAATAATTGAAGCAAACATACGTTCGTATATCCACATTGTATTATTTATAATGTAAAAATAAATTTTCAATTTTTCTTGATGAACTCAATTCCGATATTTAAACAAATATACATACATACATACATATGTATATATATATAAATCATGCAACCATGAATATTCGGTTCCAAGTACTACTCCAAACGGTATAACGCTTTTTTGTTTCATATAATCTCGAAAAGGTGTACAAATCAAACAAATCGAAGGGGTGTACACAGAATGATTATGTAAAAACATGAACAATTAGAAACACGTATAGTATATACTTTTACAAATGAAGAAACTTAACTTTCTTAAACTGAAAGAAAAGCTTTAGATTGTTTGCTGAATGGTAAATTGCGGCTAGTTTGCTAACTGTTTTTTTATTTTTTAAATGTTCGTAATGTGCATTAAATTTTAATTTTATTAAATATAGTTGCTCTTGCAACATAATTTTTGAGAATTTACATATATAACAAACAAAATTAGGTAGTTTAGGTGGTGTAATTATATTATTAATTTTTTTTTGGAAGATGACAGAATGAGGAGGACTAAAGTCAGCACATTCTATAACCGGAAAAATTTTATAAATAAGTAATTAGGCAAGATGAAATTTGCAAGGCTCGATAGCTCAGTGGTAAGGGCATTTACCAACACACATGAAGGTGTGAATTGAAATATTGTGATGGGATATTTTTAAGTTGGTTTTTTTTTATGCTTTAACCAATTTGCTTAAATATGTGTTAACTGTAAGAACCACTGACACTGACTAGCTCACTTCTTGAAGCTATGAGTTCAATTCTTTGTGGCGGAAACTTTTTGCGATAGGTTTCTATTTTTGGTTTTTAATCAATTTGCGGCATGCGATGAAATCTGGCGGAGGTCATATGAAAATATAAAAAATGCATGTTGTTATTTACATTTAAATTAAATTGAAGTTTTTACAAAAATGTAATAAACACTACTTTGACAAAAGATTATATGTAAATGAAGAAATTATTGTTGCTCCCATGGAGCAACCGATTTGAGGATAGGCCCAGCCAATCTTAGCAAAGAAATCAATAAAGGCCGTGGTCAAATTCAGTGAGTAATTCCACAACGTCAAACACTGGCTGTTGAGTGTTGTGGTTGTCACTTCATCCGAATGATGAGGTTGATAGAATAGGCCTAGTAAACATATTAATTGCAACCTAGAGATGGACACCATTTAACGTTGTTCATGACTGCTTTTTAGTGATGGTCCAAATAAGTAGAGTTTGCACGGCACGAACATTCTTCTATTTCATTCTTTATGCTCTTCGCGTTGGTTTTGTGGCTGAGCGCCTTTTTTTATTATATATTTTATTTTTTTTTTTATATTCTTTTTCTTTTAATGGTTTTACTTTTTTTGTTATACAATTGAAACGTTCGTGTCCTATTGAAAATATAACACAAATGTATTTAAAGCAAAAACCAATTCAAAGCATGTCACTTATACTTTTAAGAAACTTTTGGTTGCCTAAATTAATAGTTAGATTTTTTTACAATATTTTGTTATGCAGCTTATTTAAAACATAGAGTCTAAATAATAAAATTTAAAATATCTTTTAGACTTGGGACCAATATTTTATTAAATAAATCGTATTCTTCTCATTTTCATGCAATTTATTTGTCACTTCGACCGTGTGTGAACTGCAAACATGATTTTTTTTTTTTTCATAAATATCAAGTGATTCATTACCAATTCTTGGTAATTATTCATAGCTATTGATAAAGAATGAAATTTTCTTTACTTCAGAAGTCTCCGTAAATATTGTGGGAAGGTTGTTAAAATATTTTTATGAACGTGCACAATTACATTTGTAGTTGTCTGTTTTTAGACCTCTTAACAGTGACTCATAATATATTTTCACATTTTTTTTTGTTATGTTATAAATTTCTATTTTTATCGAAAAACATAAAAAAATCTATGAAAATGTAGGTTATATTAGAGCTAAAACAGTTAGCTAAGTATTGATAACACATTTTTAGCATGAGTTTACTTTCTGTAAATTAGCTCATACTGATGTAAGCTGAAAATTAACTAACATAATTTTTATAATATTCTCTTTTTTTTTTTATTTTAGTTTACTTCTTAATTTATAAAACTTTTCTCTTTACAATTTTCAAATAACATAGTTTACCTACCAGTTTAAGGGACTTAATGAAAATTGAGCCAATCGTTTCCACCGACACCATTTTTATTTGATTTATTTAAATTCTAGAGTTATTTTCTTTGGCACAAATATGGTTAAAATTTGTTTAAAAATACAAGGATTTCGTTGCTTTAGCGTTCGTCTACTAAAACTGAAGTTAACTATTAAACAATCTAAAAACCACATTAACGTGTACACATACGCATATATACACAATCATCACACAAATATTCACATTTAAGTAATCTTATAAAGATATACTCTGTATATGATAAGATAAGATAAACTTTGAACTGATTTGATATTTGTTGTTGTTGCAATATTTAGCTTACAAAATTGAGTGATAACAGAAACGATTGTTTGTTTAAATTTTTTTTTTTTACAGGTTACTAATTGTAAATAAGAGCTCTACAGACCTTACCAAATGTTCACACCAAGCTGTAAAAAAAGTATGTTGGCATTCTCTTTTGAAGAATGTAAACATGTCTTATCTCTCTTTGATACTTCGAGTATATTACTAGTATACTTCGAGTATACTTTTTCCGTACTACGCAAATACGTCTTATCAAAACGCGATAAGCGACTGAATGCAGAAGCAAGCTATGGAAGCTATATCATATAGTGAACGATATACACAATGTTGAAATATATTATTGAACATTACCTAGAACTATTAAATCCTAAATTTGTTAACGATATCTTGAAAAACAAAAAGGTTTTCGTTAAATGTAGTTTTTCAGCCGATCGTTTCTGTGGCAACTCTATGTTATAGGTTGAATATCAGAAAAACAAAATAATAGATACACATAACCGTTTCCGAGATCCATTTGTTCATGCAAACAGATAGACAGAGAGACATAGCTAGATCTACTCGCCTTTCGATGCTGATCAAGAATATATATACTTTGTGGGGTTTGTCACGCTTCTTTCTGCCGGTTATATACATTTTTCACAATTTTGGTAAAATTTTTCTCTTCGGGATAAAAACATAAGATCGGTTAATAATGTCATATATAACACCAAATAAAAATTTTTTAGTTTTAATTACAACGCACGATTTGCACATATGTTATCGATATATGATATTCGCGTGTTTCCAAACAGAGTTGTCAGCAATTAAAACTTTCTTGTACAAAAAACAAAAAGTGTTTGCATTACATTGAAAAAAATTTTAAATCGCCGTTAAATCTGTTTAGCAAGTACGTTTGATCTCGAGGTTTATTCGATATGACGTCTTGAGATCTTATATATGAGTAACTTATATCAGAGAATATATACAGATGCGTTCAATAAAATAGTAGTGCAGCACCTCGAAACATTAAACGGCTTTTTTTCGACATGTCGAAACATGCAAGTTGAACAAGTGTTCATATTTTTTATAGATTAGAGTGCAAAGAAGAGAATTCGAAAAGGTCCCGTTAATTTCGCCTTTGTATTGATATAATTTTGAAGACTTTCGAGAAATACCCCAAAATTTGGCTGTTCAATGAAATAATAGTGCTGGCTGTGAACACTTTGAAAAAAAATTATAAAAGTTCATTAGCAAAACCAAAAGTTGCATTAGTAAGTTTATTTTAGTATTAAAAATTTTTGATTGATATTTAATGGTTTTGCAACCACATTTTATCTCTAGTGGGTAGAGGAAAGCATTGCTCGGCTGAGAAAGAGAGATTTAATAGTTAGCTTTAGAGCAAAAGGCAAAACTTACAAACAAAATGAAGTTATTGTGGGCTGCACAGCTACAATGATTTAATGCCATCAATAATAAAAACAAGCCAGAAAATATTGGTAACCAGCGTAAAACGACCGCTTCAGAAGATAGGCGTGTTGTGCGTTTAAGAAAAAAAATGCCAGCATGTTCCAAAACCATAAAAAATGATTTAACTCTGTCGGTAAATGAAGTGACAGTCCGTCGCCGACTAATTGATCATAATTTAAAAACCAGAAATCCTAGAAAGGTGCTTCTTTTGACTAAGAGGCCGGTGTACAACACGAATACATTTAGCAATAACTCATTTGAAATGGCCCGCAGAAAAATGGCGTTATATATTATGGAAGGATGAGAGTCAAATTGTTTTATTTGGTAGAACAGACTCTAGGCAGCATGTGCAAAGTCCACCAAACACTAAATATAATCCCAGGTACACCCAGTAAGCACGGTGGACTGAGTATTATGATATGGGCTTGTTTTTCCTACAATGGCGTAGGTCCTATTCATTTGGTAAATAGTATTAAGGACAAAAATGTTCACGTTGATATATTTAAAAATACAATGTTACCATATGTCAGTTGGAAAATGACTCTGAAATGGACATTTCAGCAGGATAATGACCCAAAACACACGAGTAGGCACCCAGAAGATCGGTCTACATCCGAAAAAGTCAACTGGCTGCAATGGCCAGCTCGCTCCCCAGATCATATTCCGATCGAAAACTTATGGGGGGATGTCAAATGGGTTGTAGTAATGACAAATCATTCAAACGAAGTACAGCTGTGGCAAGTTGTTCAGGAGGCATGGGCTTAAACTCCCTGCAAGCGTTGCCAGGACCTTATCGATTCCATACCACGCCGGTGCAATGGCGTTGTTAATAATAAAGGATTTACTACTAATTATTAAACTATAACAAACATGTAGATCATATATAATTAATTTTGACTTAAGTTAAATAGATTTTTTTTGCTTTTGTTGTAACCACTACTATTTCATTGAACAGCAAATTTTTCTTATATTATAAAAATTAACTGAAAACGTTCAAATATAATTAAAATAAACCTGTTGAATTGTTATTTGTTAATATTTTGTTTATATCAATTAATTTTATTAATCAATATGTAGAACTCAACTGCACTACTATTTCATTGAACGCAACTGTATTGTATACTAAGATGCCAAATTGAAATGACAAAATCAAGCAGCGGCGGACAGCGTGTGTAGGCAGTGAAATTGCTATAATGCCCTCTGTCGGAAAATATTTTCTGCTCTTTGTGTTTGTATTTCTATCCTTTGCTATACATATGCTGCTCGCACTCATGCTTTAATGACAACTGCTTGTCATTAATTTGATTTCGGTTTTAATATGACATTTAATAATGTTACTAAGCTGGACTATTGGCTGAAATCTGTTTTGCATCAGTATTTTAAGTCGAAATTTTAAGCAAAATTATTCACGCGAAATTATCAAGAAATAATTCATATTACCAGAGAATATGTATACTAAGAAAACGCATCTCATACAAACTGCTTGCAAAATTGAAATGACAAAATCAGGCAGCGGCGGGCAGCGTGTGTTGGAAATCAAACTACTTAATGCCATCTCGCGCTCTTTATTTTGATTTCGGTTTTTATTTTTTTGTGTATGCGCTTTTGATGAGATTTCAAATGATATTGTTTCCCTTTCTGCCTATTCATATGCTGCTCGCACTAATAATGTGAGATTTGTCTATTTTAGGGAAGATTTTTGATATTTGAATGAATGAATGGTTAAATATCAATGACATTTTTTATGCGCATTTTTCCATTATTTAATATGTACTTAATTTCTAATAATTGCGCATGTTTCTATTATTGCACTATATTTTTTAATTATAATGTAATAATTATTTTTCAAATATAAATTTATAATTTTTATTCAATTGTAAATTATTAAATCTTATTCAATTATAAATTAATACAAATTATGTTGAAATACTCAAATTTCCATATTCATCCATTCATATTGCTCAATTTATTAAATACAGACACCCGTCAAAGATCGAAATAAATAGTCCACTAAATATTCATATTTGGCGTAGCTAGCTTAAATTGTCTTCATTTAATATTTTGGGCAATCCACTACAATCTGCAAGAACTGGTGTTTCGATTTAATGGTACGTCAGGGTTAACTTATTGTGAAAATATGCCTTTAGCAGACGAGCAACATTTTTTTTCTATTTTTCCCATTGTTGTTATTTTATAAGCCAACAAAATCAAATTTTTGCATGAAAGCCAATAGGCAAAATACTTAAGTGACTCACTGTATGTATGTAAAGAACACCGGGAAAATCAAGGTGCATAATAATAGTAGGCGGTGAGACGTCTATATATATAAAAGACAATAAAAATGCATTATATTTTATAAAATTTTGTATATTTGTTGAGGTCACCGGGGTCATTATAAGAATGGGCAGTACAACAACTGCCGGGTCAGCTAGTATTTTATAAAAAGCAATAAAAATGAACTACAGGCGAAACTCAATAATCCGACTACTCGCTGATCCGAAAATACAGTAATTCGCAGGGTTATTTTCTTGCATTGGCTTTTTTGTAATCCGCATAAATTGCATATTGTATGTATGACGTCATAGAAAAATTTCGTTTTGTTATGTCTGATTTACGAAATTTTTACTATGCACTAATATTCACATGCATACAATTTTTTATTAAAGACAATTTTTGTTTTGTTTAATAAAATTATTTTTATTTGTACATTGTATTTCACTAAGTGTTCCTCAATTGGCAGCAGCTGCTGGCAGTTGGCTTACCTGTGTGCCGCGTTTAAGCATTTACAACAAAAAACTAATATGTGACATTTTATATGTTTCAATATTAACAATTGGAATTTTTACACTGAAAATTATATCGGAATTATTATAGTTTGTCTAGTTTTAACAATTTTAATATTTGTTCATCATTCTCAACGTTAATTTTTTGAATTTTCATGTAATTATATACATCTGAAATTTCTTCTATACTTAAAATAAGTTTTGAAAATACGTTTAATTTTGCTAATATTATATTTATATTATATATTATGATTAATCAAGAGATCGATAATGTAGTTTATTGTATTTAAAAATTGGATGTCTTCTATGTTTGCAGCTTGTTTTTTATTATTTATTTCCTATATCTTATTATTTATAATATAGGCGATATGCGTTTGTTCTTTATTAATATGATCTGCGAACGTTTTGTTAGACCTTCATTGAGAATAATTTGATTGTTTTCAAAATTTTGATGGGTGTTTTGTTGGTTTTTTATTCAATTGATTTTATTGTTAATTATTTCCTTATCCGTCGTATCCATGTTTCCCGATAAAGCCTTGATTACTATACCTACCCCATTTATTAAAACTCTTAGAGTGCGTTTATGTGGTATTATTGCATTAAGTTTTAGTTTTAATTCATTTAGTTTTAGCGAGGTGGTTTGGACTGAATATTTGATAGATTCTTGGTGAAATTTTCCTAACAAGTTTGCTATGTCTGTTATAGTTTTTCGTATGTGTCGAGGTTAATGATGTGAATGAGGCTACTGTAACCTTCGGTGATTCTTGCATCGCCTAGTTTATGCTTGATTAATCCGATATTATTTGTCAAGTCAATATATCAATTTTCTGTCCCGTGGCTATTAAGGTGAAATGGAAATGGTTTGTATGGAATGGAAAACGTTGTTAACTTGTTTTATAATTACTTGTTGTTGGTTTTTTTTCCTTTTTTTTTATATATAGTTATGTTTTTATAATATACATATATATTCTGTTCGTATATATATTTTTGTTTTTTGACATAGTTTTTTTTATAAAAGTTTGTACTTCATTGATCGATGTAAGATCAATGAGGTACAAGAAAAAAAAAAATTCTTATGTATATGAATAACATAGTTTTTTTTGTTTTTTATTATTTATTTCTTTTTCGTTATCTCAATTTATGGATTTTATTTGGAAAATATATTTTATTTTATGAAAAATATTGTTTTATTTAGACTTCGGCTTTCCGGATCTGACCGATTTATGTTTAGTTTGCCTATTCTTTTGTTAACAATTTTCTGTACCTTATTTTTTACTTCGGGGAAAATATTTTTTTGAATTTCATTAAGTTTTTTTAAGAAATCGTATTCATCATCGAACAAGACATTGTCACAGAATGCTTGTGTTTTGCCGAAAAAAATTTCATACTATAGAATACTTTTTACCCAATCCAAATTTGATTACATATTTTTGTTGCTTTAATATTTTTTATTCATTATGTAAGAACATTTAAAGAAAAAAAATTTTTTTTCTTAGAAAAGCCATTTTACGGCCGATTGTTCCTATGGCAACTATATGTTATAGTAAACCGATATTTATCATATTCAGGAATATGATTGGATATTATGTAATTTATATTTATTAAATCCAAAATTTTGTAACAATATCTTTGTAAAAAAAACTAGAAAGGCAGGGCTATAGTCGGGCGTAACCGACTATAGAAAACCCTGTACCCAATCCAAAACAAAAAAAAATTTTTTTTTTGTAAAAGCCACTTTTCGGCTGATCGTTCCTATGGCAGCTATATGTTATAGTACACCGATATTAATTATATTCAGGAGTATGATTGGATATTGCCTAAAACTGTCAAATCCAAAATTTGGTAACGATATCTTAATAAACAAAAAAGTTTTACTTCTTTGCTCTTAGTATATTCTCTCAATGTTTTTTTTTCTTACACTAAAATTTTAGCATAAAAGCATATTCTCTTCTCATTTATTCTATTTTGTGTTTAGCGTGACTTGTGGGATTCTTTTACACCAAAAATTAATTTATTAGCTTATCATTTTGTAAACGATGCTAAACCATGGCACCATCAAAAAAATCAAAACTGAAACCCCAGAAAACTGGTCGAAATTACTGCTATCCAAGCAGTAACATTGGAACATAGTAATGTCTAAAAATAAATGTAATAACGGACAGCAAAGATGAACGGCAGTCATTTTTAATTTAATGTTTAAATTTTTATATAAAAATTTTTACTGCTGCGCATTTTCGTGTGTGCCTTATGGGCAAATCGAACTTTCTTTAATTATTTTATATAGAAGAAAAAACAAGAAACTAAATAATTCATATAGGCCGATACCACAGAGACTGTTAATAATATAGAGGCCGCATCTCATACAAGTTGAAATTTTTGTATGCGGGAGCCTTTATTATTCCCCGAAATTCTGTTAAGTGTGCCGTAGTGCTTTGCTACTCTGACATTGGATTTTCGTTTGATTTGGTTGGCCTAGCTCATATAAGTTTTTTTGGTGGCAACTGCCATTTTATTCTCATTTCAAGAATGTAGTTGATGTTGAAGTGGACGAGTGTGCAAATTTCTTGCTGCAGACAATCTTACTGCTTGCTACACTTTATGAGTGCCTGGTATGAAAAGGCGCTTGTTGACGGTACCGTTTGAAATACATGAGTTTGTGTGTGCGTGCAGAAAAGAATTTGTCATGATTTTGAAGTTTTGATTAATAAGATTTATTTCTCACTTTATGTTGCAGCTGCTTCTTTATTGTCATATGAATTTCATTCTGCTTTTCATGTGTGCCTGGTATTCAAAGACCGTCGTATTCAATTTGTGTATGCATTTGGACATCAACACCATCAGTAATGTGTTTGTTTACACACATAAATAAGCGAATTTGTCATGATTTTAGAAGTTTCAATTGCCTAGCTATTTTATTTTTCTTGCTTTTTGAGAAATATTAGCTGTGCTTCTTCATTGCTACGGGCATATAAACTCTCAACGCTGCTTCTTTACGCTTTGGTTGTGTGCATGAAAAAAGTTAAAGCCAATTAGAGTATTTTGCACTAATATTGCATTATTTGTGAAAATAATTGTGTGCAAAATACATTTATTAAAATATGGAGTAATTATTCAGTTCATATGGAACAAAAGTTGGGCTGGCGTTGAACTGAACTGCAGTTGAATCGAAACACCAGTTAATTTGGCTTGTAGAGGAGTGCTAAAAACATTTCAATAAGGAAATTGCAGGCTGACTACACAAAGTAAGAATAGTTGGTGGAAGATTAATTTTGGTCTTTTACTATTCGCTTCAAATGTCAGACACATTTAAGGATTTCAAACAAAGAAAGCCTTGCATCGCACCATCGCAGTTAGAAACGCACATCGGCGCAACAACTAAGCGCATTGCGCATGTACACACATTGCGCAGTGCACAAGTGCCTTTAGAAATTGTAATATGGATCTGTTTTCCCACATATTGTCCTTGCTAAATATAAAGCTTCAAACAACAACAGTAATATACCTTCCCAACTATATTAAATAAAAAAATTCATAACACAACGCATAATTTGCGTGTAATATTTTCATTGAATTTTAATACCGTACCAGGCGCTCATAAGTGCAAAAAAGCAGAATCAGCAAGCAACGAAAATCATTAGCACAACAACTGCGTCCAATAGCATTTAGGCGAGGGGAACAAGCATAAGGGAAGCAACACAACACACGAAAGCACACAAACGGTTGTCTAATGTCACATTAGTGCACATTGTGACGTGCGAGAGCGAGAAAAAAATGAAATGCAAACGCATTTGGGCAAGGGGGACAAATTTTTGCGGGGAAAGAAGTGTCAATTGCTAAGGAATTAGACATTGATCAAAAACAAACGACTACCTTAGGCAGTATGAGCGTAAGCAACACATTTGAATGAGGAAATCGAATCTTTCGGATTACTGGATTGTTTTAATATATGTAATTTTTTGAAAGAAAAGCACAAATTTCAATGACAAATTAACATTTAATTTTTAAGTTTTATAAAAATCTAAAAATTCGAAATTGAATTTCGACTGTAGCTTCAAAGTAATAAAACTCGGATTTAGCATATTTTTTATCAGATTCATACCAAACTTTGTATTTAGCCATTTTAACGTTCAAATATTAAAAATTTTAATTCATATCGAAAATATACAAAATATATCCAAAAAATATTCAAAGTATATGCAAAACCTATGCAAGAAAATATGCAAAAAATATGCAACATTTGCAAAATTTATGCAACATATCTATAGTATTTACGAGTGAAATTGAACAAGAAAATTTTGTAACGCTTGCACAGAAGAAAAAAACTCTTAACGAAGCAAGCCGGGATTTCTAGTGCGAAATATATATATACAAAATTATCACATAAATAACTTTAAGTTGAATGAAGTGTAGTGTAATTAAATCGCAAAAAATCAATAAATATAAGGAACATTTGATAGGAAAATGGTTTACCAGCCTTCCAGACAAGTGCTTTAAAATTGATGGAAGAAATATAGGCTCCCTAATTCAGTAGACGCCTGTAAAACGCACTAAATTAAGTTTTTCGCTCGGAAAACCCAGAATTTCTACACAGAAGGAATAATGGCTTTACCCCAAAAAAATCTTATCGATCAAAACGGCAAAAATTTGGTTTATAAAGTTCTTTTCAAATGTACGAAAAAAGTGATTAATTTTTGGTAAAATTTTGTAACCGAACTTTTTTGAATACCCAATAATACAGGGTTAGGCACTCCAAGTGTTCCCAATTTCATAGCGATATATGAGGCAACTCTATGGTCCGATTTATGACAAATTCACACTAATGACTGATAACTATATTGTGTAAAAGCTTTCAAAAGCATATACGTTTAAGTTTTATAGAACGAAAGATATCCGTAATAGTGTAGTTGCGTTATATATGAGTGGAAAATCACAATCAGCTATTGTTCGAGAACTCAGCCATCTCAATATGAATTAAATGTTTGTGTCTCGCACCATTAATCGTTATAATGTCAGAGGCAGTGTCACCAAACGCAATTTTGGTGGACGAAAAAAAAAAGCAACATCACGAAATGGTTCGGAAAGATAAGGCTGGGCTTCAACGAAATTCACATCGTAGTGGTAGTCAAATTGCCAAAGAATTGAAAATATCCCAGAGGAGCATGCGGCGTATGCTTCAAAATGAGCTCAAGGTAAAGCCTTACAAGTTCCAAAACGCACACGATCTTACACTAAAGCAAAAAAAAGCTAGACTTGAAAGAGGAAAGGAGTTGTTCCGCTTGCACGAATGTGGCGCATTACCAAACATTGTGTTCTCGTAGAGCTCGTGTGAACCAAGAATGGTTAAAATTGATGTGCCAACCCTTATTTTGTCCACACAATGGCTTTCCAATTCGCCAGATGCAAATCCGATGCTCCACTAGTGGAGATCCAGCATAAGCTGAAGATTGCGGACTCAATAGTGAAGTCAGTCGGCCTGGCCGCCAGACAGGCCAACGAAGTCAAAACAAGCACGGCTGTCTTCAACAACGAGGAAATAAGAACCACAGGACATTTTGAGAGAAAGCAACCTAGTGCCGTGAGCCGTGCGCATACGGGCGGTGACCGACGAACAAGAACAGCAGTCAATAGGAGCTGTTAGTAGCAGAAGTCACGCACACGATAATAGGTGCCGACTTCCTTGCACACTACGGCCTCCTCGTGGCTCTCAGAAGATGATGTACGTTATTGTTGTTTTGTATTTGGAGACATAACTCCTCCCCCCTTAGAGTATAATGAAGGCCACAATGAGTTTGTTGGGGCCGTAACTATACTAGGGTTTGTGGTCGGCATGAAGCCGTCCCTGGCTCTTTTTATCAAGCAGGCTAAAAGTAGTAAAAATACATTGCATATTGGTGTATTATTGTTGTATCCCGTAGTTTGATAACGGACGCAAAGTTTCTTACTTGCTCTTCTCTTAAGAGTAAGTGTTTGCGTGACTGCAATTGGTTCGATCGCAACGTACAAGGGTGGTGCAATGAATATTTTTTCCAAAAAGGGAGTTGGATTATCGAAGTAGTTTGTACCGTCTATAATGACTGTGCAGTTTCGAGAATGGAGAAGAGATGTATTTTTTACCATGTCGGTATAGTTGCTACAACTTAAATTAATTATTGTTTCTTTTATGTTAATAACTTAACTTTAGTTTTCACATTCTTATGACCACTAATAAAGCTAGAGGTGTTCTTGGTTTTATTAAGAGATGGTCTAAAGAATTTAATGATCCGTATACCACCAAACAGCTTTTCATTTCTCTGGTTCGTCCGATTTTAGAATATGCTTCATGTGTTTGGAATCCCCAACTCACAACATATTCTGACCGAATTGAATCTGTCCAAAAACAATTTTTGCTTTTTGCGTTGCGTGGATTAAACTGGAATTCTGCGATTCGCCTTCCTTCATATTATTCCCGCCTTAAATTGATTAATCTTCCTACTTTAGCTAGTCGGAGATCCGTGTTAGGTATTCTTTTTCTTCATAACCTAATAAACGGCAATGTCAATTCTCCTTATCTTCTTGGAAAAATAAACTTTATCGTGTCTTCGCGTTCAACAAGATATTATTTGCCCTTTAGACTAAACACTGCACGATCATCTTTCCTATTGCATGATCCCTTTAATGTTATGTGTTTGGCTTATAACTCGAACTATCATTTATTTTTTAACATAGCCTCTTCCCACACTTTAAAATCTCTTCTTATTTGTAGTTTTAATGTAATTACATAGAATTAGATACTTATTTTAATTTAGACTACTAATAGTCGTATTAATTTTAATTTAGTTTGTTTAATTTTTGTAATTAGTGTTTTTTTAATCTATAAGTAAATGTTTGTTAAGTAGATAAAGCAGCTGTTGACCATTTGGTCGTAGCTGTGGAACAGACACTAGGTCTGGTTTCGTATGTCCTCTTGCTTGGTAGTGCGCTACCACAACGTCTGCGAAAAAAAAAAAAAAAAAAAAAGTAGAATGTAGTTATCTTGCGGTTGCGTTACCGTTGAAGTATAATTGATGGGCATTATTATTTTGCATTTGTTCGTGAAGTCATAAATTTCTTTGTTGTTATATAAAATATAAGGCTCGGTTAAAATTCTTTGAGTTTGATTTACTAGTAGTGCAATAATATGTGACATTTTATATGTTTCAATATTAACAATTGGAATTTTTACACTGAAAATTATATCGGAATTATTATAGTTTGTCTAGTTTTAACAATTTTAATATTTGTTCATCATTCTCAACGTTAATTTTTTGAATTTTCATGTAATTATATACATCTGAAATTTCTTCTATACTTAAAATAAGTTTTGAAAATACGTTTAATTTTGCTAATATTATATTTATATTATATATTATGATTAATCAAGAGATCGATAATGTAGTTTATTGTATTTAAAAATTGGATGTCTTCTATGTTTGCAGCTTGTTTTTTATTATTTATTTCCTATATCTTATTATTTATAATATAGGCGATATGCGTTTGTTCTTTATTAATATGATCTGCGAACGTTTTGTTAGACCTTCATTGAGAATAATTTGATTGTTTTCAAAATTTTGATGGGTGTTTTGTTGGTTTTTTATTCAATTGATTTTATTGTTAATTATTTCCTTATCCGTCGTATCCATGTTTCCCGATAAAGCCTTGATTACTATACCTACCCCATTTATTAAAACTCTTAGAGTGCGTTTATGTGGTATTATTGCATTAAGTTTTAGTTTTAATTCATTTAGTTTTAGCGAGGTGGTTTGGACTGAATATTTGATAGATTCTTGGTGAAATTTTCCTAACAAGTTTGCTATGTCTGTTATAGTTTTTCGTATGTGTCGAGGTTAATGATGTGAATGAGGCTACTGTAACCTTCGGTGATTCTTGCATCGCCTAGTTTATGCTTGATTAATCCGTTATTATTTGTCAAGTCAATATATCAATTTTCTGTCCCGTGGCTATTAAGGTGAAATGGAAATGGTTTGTATGGAATGGAAAACGTTGTTAACTTGTTTTATAATTACTTGTTGTTGGTTTTTTTTCCTTTTTTTTTATATATAGTTATGTTTTTATAATATACATATATATTCTGTTCGTATATATATTTTTGTTTTTTGACATAGTTTTTTTTATAAAAGTTTGTACTTCATTGATCGATGTAAGATCAATGAGGTACAAGAAAAAAAAAAATTCTTATGTATATGAATAACATAGTTTTTTTTGTTTTTTATTATTTATTTCTTTTTCGTTATCTCAATTTATGGATTTTATTTGGAAAATATATTTTATTTTATGAAAAATATTGTTTTATTTAGACTTCGGCTTTCCGGATCTGACCGATTTATGTTTAGTTTGCCTATTCTTTTGTTAACAATTTTCTGTACCTTATTTTTTACTTCGGGGAAAATATTTTTTTGAATTTCATTAAGTTTTTTTAAGAAATCGTATTCATCATCGAACAAGACATTGTCACAGAATGCTTGTGTTTTGCCGAAAAAAATTTCATATGGGGTTAATTTGGTGGTGGAGTTAATTGCATTGTTATAATCATAACTTCTGCGAGTATTTCGCAATGATCTAAGTCGAGTTTGTCAAGTTTTCGTTTGGCTTGTATGACACGATATATTTCCGTCAATATTGAGTGCATCCGGTGTTATATGTACTCGGTGGAATGGCAGAAGCGTGGACTACCGCATGCTCATATCCTAATTTGGTTGCTGAACAAATTTCATTCAAATGGAGTGGATGATATCATATCAGCTGATATTCCTGATCCAGTCACTGATCCCCATCTACATGACATTGATACGACACAGATGGTGCATGGACCGTGCGCTGCATTAAATCCATTATCGCCTTGCATGGCTGATGGAAAGTGCACAAAACGATATCCGCGACCGTTAGTTGCTGAAACAGTCACAGGGAACGATGGATATCCAGTTTATCGTCGGCGTTCAAAAGAAGATAATGGTCGAACTATCAAAGTTAAAGTTCAAAATCAAGAGATTGAGATCGGAAATGAATTCATTGTACCATATTGCCCGCTGCTATCACGAATTTTCGAAACACATGCAAACGTTGAGAGTTGTCATTCGACCAAATCAATCAAATATTTGTGCAAATTCGTCACAAAAGGCAGCGACATGGCTGTGTTTGGTGTTGCGTCGGAAAATGCGAATGACGAAATCAGCAACTTCCAAATGGGCAGATACGTCAGTACTAATGAAGCACTGTGGCGATTATTGTCATTTAAAATTCATGAAAGAAATCCCACAGTTGTACATTTAGTAAATTATCCAACGGAGTTTTTGAACTTTCTGGAGTTACCAGGATTTCCACCACATAACTTGCAACTCAAAGTTGGTACAGTTATTATGATATTGCGTAATTTGAATCCATCGCGACTTTGCAACGGTACTCGACTTTCGGTAAAAAGACTTATGCCGAATTCGATTGAGGCAGCCATTATTAACGGAAAGTACGCAGGTGAAAATGTATGTATTCCTCGAATAACAATGATTCCAACTGATCTTCCGTTTGACTTCAAACGATTGCAATTTCCAGTTCGCCTTGCGTTCGCAATGACAATTAACAAGTCGCAAGGCCAATCGCTTAGTGTTTGCGGGATAAATTTAGAAAATCATTGTTTTTCACATGGGCAGTTATACGTTGCATGTTCACGAGTTGGGAAACCATCCGCTTTGTTTGTGTTAACGTCAGACCATAAAACAAAAAATGTGGTTTACCAAAGAGCACTTCAATGAAACGGATAATTTGCGGACACGTATAACGCTTCGATTCAGTATTTACTTTGGATTCACTTTCATTTACTTAGAGAAGTTCAACTAAATGACACTTCATTTTTGTAATCGAAATGAATTCATTACTGTTGTGAAATGAAATAAAATTTTTCCTTTTCAAATATAAAACAAAAAAAAAATTTTTTTTCTTCATCTTTTAATCACCAAACGAAATGTTACATAAAACGAAGCCATCTGGTAGCGAAACGGAGTTCGCCGGGTTTACTAGTTGATTATATATACGTCGATGTGTAGGAAGTTTAATGGCTTTACAGGGCTTTTTGGTTTTTGTTACTTAATTTTTGATGAGGGTCTGTAATATTTCATGGTCTTACAGAGCTCGCAGTTGTTGATGGTTTTACTTATTTTATTTTGCATTTGTGGGAAGTAGAAGTTCCTTCGTACGTCGTTGTATGTTTTGATGATTCCCCTGTGGTTTTTGTCGTTATGTGTGTCGCGTATAGTTTTCTCTTGTTCGTCAGTATCTGTTAAGTCTGTTAGTAATTTAGTACAACGGATAAGACGTGTACTTTTCCATTGTGCGTCGAAGTATACGGCTGTCAATTTATTATGTGCGCAGAATTGTTTTAAAATGTTTAGTAGATCTGGTTCTGCTATGTTTATGTACTTTATTGTTCGTCTTTGTTTGTTGCGAAAAAGTGTATCAATGGTGTTATTTTCTTTTCCCGCTTTAGTGAAAAGTATTTGTAAATTAAACTCATTAAGGGGTTTCTCTGAAATTAAGATTCCGTTGTCTACATTCTCGGTTGTTGTATGTATCGTCAATTCGCTGTTATTGCTTGATTTAGGTTTTTCTCCGGTAATTTTATATGACTTAAAGCGTCTGCATTTGTATTAAGAATAATAGTAGAATAATTTATTTCTGTTTCGGACAAGGCTCTACTAGCGTAGTAAATGGGTTTATTGTAAGCTATCAGGCCTTGCGATAATACGACCCCTAAAGCAAAGTTGCTTGCGTCTGTTGTAAGGAAAAATGGTTTGGTGAAGTCTGGGTATTGAAGAATTGGGTCATTTGATAATATATTTTTACAGGTTATGAATGTTCTGATGTATACTTCATCTGACTTCACGTGTCTACCTTTCTTTAAGCAGGTTGTGAAAGGTTTTATTAATTTTGCTAGGACTTTTATAAATTTTCAATAGTACCCTAATAATCCTAGGAAGAATTTAATTTGCTTTGGAGTTCTGGAGATTGCAAAATTTGTTGTTGTGTGTATTTTTGATGGGTTGGGTTTAATGCCATCTGTGGTTACTATGTGCCCTAAGAATGCAATTCCTTTCTTTAAGAATTCCAATTTGTCTAATTGAATTTTTAAAATGGAGTTTTTCAGGTTCTGCATGTGTTCTTAGAGTGAAGGCGAGAATACAAATTTGTCATCCAGGTAAATTTAACATACAAAGCCGATAAGTTAATTTAGGACGTTGTCCATGATTTTTTGAAACATGGAAGATGCGTTTTTGGGTCCAAACATCGTTGTGACGAATTCGTAGTGACCGTTTTCCACTGTAAATTCTGTTTTAGCTGTGTTCTTGGGGTGAACTTCTATTTGGTGGAAACCACTGGCTAAATCCAACGTGGTGAAATACATACATCTGCCTAATGTGTCCAATAATTCGTTTATATTTGGTATTTGTCCGAGACTGTCTTTTCGTTTAGCTTTCGGTAGTCAATGACTAATCGCCATTTCTTTTGGCTTGGTCGGATAATACCTTGTGGTAGCATTTTTGATATTTGTTGTCGTACTTCTTTTTTATGGAAGTACGGATGTCTGTAGGATTTGGTGAATATAGGGGTTTCGTCTAGCGTGACGATCCTGCGCTTTATTCAATTTGAAAAGGAGAAGGTTGTGCCTTCCTTGTAAAATATATTATCAAATTTTTTACATATTTTCAGGAGGTTTGAGTTTTCCTCGTTGTTAATAAAATATTTCTTCTATCGTTTCTTTCTGCGGGTTTGGTTTCATAAGTGTGTAATTTGGTGAAGTTTGCTGAGCTGTAGCCCTTTACTTTCAGTGGTTGCTCTATGAATAAAATTTGGTCAAGGTCTGAGATATTTACGACTTCCATTTTTGCGAACCAATTGTTTGCGTGATATAACTCTTCGGATATAAACAAGTTATTGTTTCTTTTTGTTTCGATATTGTATATGTCCCCTGCTTGTATATCTACAGGTATGTCCAGTAAAGTCTTTGAATGAGGTGGAATCAAGTGTTTACCTGAGGTGAGATTTGGTTTGAATTGTAGGGGAATTTCTGTCGATTTAGTCGTTATCGTTTTGTTTATGAGGTCGATTTTAGTGCCTAGTTGGGTTAATATATCTAGCCCGATGAGTCCGTCGAAATAGTTGTGGAACCGGAAAAGAAGAAACTTGAGGTTACCATCCTGGTTGAACTCGCGGAATGTTGGTAGGTGTACTTGCTGTTTTATTTCGTATTTGTTCAATATGGTTATGATAGTGACAGGTGTGCAACTAGTTATATCATTGGCGTGTATTAAGTCGGGGTTGATGAAAGAATAGGAGGCTCCCGTATCTATAAGGAAATTCAATGGCTTTCCGCATGGAGACGATATATTTATATAGGCTAAGTTGATTCCATGTTTATTGACTACTACGTAGCCTGTGGGTTCATCGAGGCAAGGCACTGAAAATTTGTATTATCTTCTATAT
>JBAMBQ010004212.1:0-32427 GCA_037044495.1 Stegana nigrithorax
AAATCTCTCAACCTCAAAATTATTAGATTGAATATGAGCAAACCACTTCGCTGCTGTTTTTCTAGTTACAGAATCGTCCCCGGAGTTATACAATTGAATGGTGAATTTTAAATTTTTAATTTAAACTTCCAGGGTTTTTCCAATCAATAATTTTTTCTTTCTGTAACTTGGTAGCACTGTTAGTGACAGCTCATTAATGTTTGAGATACGGTTCATTTTGTGAGGTGCTTAAAGTGAATTCTGTGATTTTTACTCTCACACTTCAGCATTTCGCCAATAGTTCAACAAACATCGTGCCGCAACCTGAATATTCACCTGATTTGGTTCTGGCTATTCAGCAAACTCAAAAGACCGCTCCGGGAACACCGTTTTGGCATGATTGAGATAATAAAAGCAAAATCGCAGAAGTCTCTGAAGGCCTTTCCGAAATAGGACTTTGCCAAATGCTATGATAACTGGAAAATTCGTTACCATAAATAAAGAAAATATTAGAAAGTGTACCTTTCAATTTAATTACAGTATGTTCGCGAGAGCAAATGTATTTTTGAGAGGAATTTGTGTGCAATTGTTTTTGTGAAATGTAGACGGGAAGATAAATTTTAATACAAAATAACTCTCAAATGAAAATACAACTCAATTCGGCACCGTTTCGTTTGAATTGAAATCGGCTACTTCAGACATTGGGACTCATTTTAATGAATGTGAATGTCAATTTAATTAATTTGAGCATGATTACGAAAAATGCCGTTTTGAATGCATTCATGTAGATGTCTAATATGTTTGTACATCGCCAATTCCTACTGTTACCACATATACATGTTCAAAATCGCTAACATACGTAAACAAAAAGAGGGTGGATTACCTGTTTGCCCAATGCGTTGCTGCTTTTGTATTTTTTCAACTTTCAACTGGTTGACTCTTTCCTTTGCCAAGCAAAAGAGAATTATTGAAGCATGTTATACTAAAAATTCTCTTTGACAAAAACACAAAAAAAAAAAAACCAGAAAGGCAGGGCTATAGTCGAGCGTAACCGACTATAGAAAACCCTGTACCCAATCCAAAACTGAATATATATGTTTGTTAATATTTTATATTCTTTGTGTTCAAAAATTAATTTTTTTTTAGTAAAAGCCATTTTTTGACCGACCGTTCCTGTGGCAGCTTTATGTTATAGTAAATCATCATATCCAATCATTATATCCAAAATTTGGTAACGATATCTTAATAAACAAAAAAGTTTTTCTCAGTAAATGTTGTTTTTCGGCCGACAGCCATATGATATAGTAAACTGATATACATAATATTGGTATATACATATAATTGGACATTAGCTGAAACTACTAAATTCGAAATCTTAAAAAACAAAACTATTTTTGTTAGTAAATGTGGTTTTTCGGCCGATCGTTCCTATGGCTGCTATAAGTTATAAGTTAAATATCGAAAAGGCAAAATAAACGTGTTATGTCTATGGATTAGGAGAGTGTTTAATTTAGTGATTGTAGGTTTAACCGTTTCCGAGATCCGTGCGTTCATACAGACGTACAGACATGAGTAGATAAACTCGTCTTTCGATGCTGATCAAGAATAAAGATACTTTGTGGGGTCTGCAACGCCTCCTTCTGTCATACATTTGCACAACTATAAAATTTGATTATAGTCCTGATAAGACTGATGGCAAATAACAGAAGCATGAAGAAAAAAAAAAACAATTGCACAACTTTAATATACCCTTTACCACGTACAGGGTATAAAAAAAACATGTACCAAAAAATTAGGGCTGCGAAGAGGCGTCATACATACATACACACATATATATGTATATATGTACATTGATGTGAAGTGTTAGCATATTAATTATGTGCAGAAACCGATGCAACAGGCTTCTTTTTTCAATGGTGATCAGGTAAGTTGCCACATGTGTTTAGGCTTGTTGAGTCATCCTATGAGTCATCTTTGTTTACCTTCTATCCCAAAAATATTTAAAAAAAAAAACATTTAAACAGTGCCTGACACTGTTCGATATTTTATGAACTAGTGTAAATGTTTAACCTAATCGTTTATATTGTTATTGTAACAACATGTAACCGCACAAATTAGAGAAATATCATTTAAGTGTTGGCTGTTATTGCCGAAGAGAATTTACCAAGTACGACTACCTATGTACATATATCCATTATATTGATATGAAAACACGGCTCGTTGTTACTGATAACTTTGATTGTTATCTTAGAGGTGTTTTTTTTTTCTATTTCTTTCTTTACTTGCGTTTACAAATATTATGCTGACACCATGAATTAAAAAATTAAAAACAAATCTTTATTTGTTTTAAATAAATTCAACAAATTAAAAAGTTAAAAATTGTGCTGTCCATTTGTGTTTTAAACTTGACTTAATTCATGACAAAAAAAAATTATAGATTTAAGCATTCTTATTTAATGACAATTTGAAATAACATTTTTAATAATCTCCTAAAAATACACCTAATTCTCTTTTTACATAAATTTATTTTAAACGAATTTGAAACAACTTAAGTTCTAAGTAAAAATTTATCTCTTTTTACATGAATTGTTTGGATTTACAACAATTTTATATATTTTATGGTTTTTTTTCTTTTGATGTTCTATAAATTTCTTTTATTCTCATTCCTCACAAATTATTATATAATATGATATTGTAATCGTATGCCAACATATGCCATTATTGCCAGAAAGGGACTATGAATATAATTTTATGTTTACATTAGTTTTACTTTTTTTATATTAATGAATTTCTGATATTATCTTCTTTTTTCCAAACCTTAATTCATTTTCTATAATATGTAAAGCTTGGAAAATAAATTCTCACGTGGTCTCTTAAAAGATTTTTTTAACATTGTTTATTGAAATTTTAAGTTGACTTTTTAGGTCTAGAACCAATCTACTATTTTTCCAT
Source organism: Stegana nigrithorax (assembly GCA_037044495.1). Taxonomy (NCBI): domain Eukaryota; kingdom Metazoa; phylum Arthropoda; class Insecta; order Diptera; family Drosophilidae; genus Stegana; species Stegana nigrithorax. Next base: position 2,932 of record JBAMBQ010004212.1, read on the forward strand.
ACAGCCAATATCTTTTTTTAAAAGAATTTTTTAAGCCGATAATGTCTAAATAAAATACATTTTCAATAATTTTTTGTTCACGGTCAAGTGAGTAGAAGAGTTCACGTGCCATAACTTAAAATAAAACTGTAAAAGAGCAATATTATATTATATTCTTATTATCTAACAATTTAACTTAACTTCGTAATGAATTTAACCTTCACTTACTTTCTTTTATATTAAAAAAATAGGAAAAAATTAATTGTGAAAATCCAAACCTTTTTTTTTTTTTGATGTGATGTGTTTTATACCCTGTACCAAAAAATGGTAAAGGGTATATTAAAGTTGTGCAAATGTATGTAACAGGCAGAAGGAGGCGTGGCAGACCCCACAAAGTATATATATTCTTGATCAGCATCGAAAGGCGAGTCGATATAGCCATGTCCGTCTGTCCGTATGAACGCACGGATCTCGGAAACGGTAAGACCTACAACCACCAAATTTGGGACGAAGACTCTCCTAATCCATAGGCATAACGAGTTTATTTTTTTTTTTCGATATTCAACCTATAACATATAGCTGCCATAGGAATGATCGGCCGAAAAGCCATATTTAGTAACAAAAACCGCTTTATTTTTTATGATATGTTTACCAATTTTGGGATTTAATTGTTTTACCTAATGTCCAATCACATATCTAAAAATTATGTATATCGGTTCACTATATGATATAGCTGCCATAGGAACGATCGGCCAAGAAACAACATTTACTGAGAAAAACTTTTTTGTATATTAAGCTATCGTTATCAAATTTTGGATTTAACAATTCTAAGTAATATTCAATCATATTCCCGAATATTATAAATATCGGTTTACTATAACATATAGCTGCCATAGGAAGGATCGGCCGAAAAACAACATTTACTGAAAAAAACTTTTTGTTTATTAATAATTAATTGATATAATATCCAATCATATTTTTGAATATGGTAAATATCGGTTTACTATAGCATATAGCTGCCATAGGAACGATCAGTCGAAAAATGGCTTTCACTAAAAAAAAATGTTTTTTCTTGAGATATCCTTACATAATGAATACAAAATATTAAAGCAACAAAAAAATATATTCAATTTTGGATTGGGTACAGGGTTTCTATAGTCGGTCACGCCCGACTATAGCCCTACCTTTCTAGTTTTTTTTGCGCTCGCTATAATTAAATGAAACATAAACCTAACGCATGATATGCAAACCTAACGACCTAACGTCATTGTGTCATGCGATTTAGATCTAAATCTAGCAGCTTAAATACATAATTAGGCAACGGCTGGCTGCAAAGCTGTTTTTTGATGTGAAACATCTTTGCGCTCGCTATAATGAAATTAAATATAAACCTAACCCATGGTAAGTAAACCTAAGGTTATGATGTCATGTGATTTAAATCTTAGGCAGTAATCTAAATCTAACAGCTTAAATACATAATTAAACAACAGCTGGCTGCAAGCTCGGTAGGTCAGTGGCAAGGACACTGACCAACGTACATGAGAGTGTGAGTTCAAATCATGTGGCGGAAACTTTTTCAATCTTCTCAGAAACTTTTTATTTGTTTTTAAATCAATTTGCAGTTTTGCTTTTACATGTTTTAACTATATTCCTTAAGTATAACTATATGAAATGAAATACATTCATAAGCATGTAAAATGTATCAGGTCACAAAATTAAAAATACAACTTGGCGTCTATCTGCTAGCAAATCACAATGTGCCTTACCTTTAGAATGAAATGACTTGTTTTTTTTACCAACAATAAATATAAGTACAGTTGAACCTCAATTATCCGGGCCTCGGTTAACCGGCATGCTGAATGGTTGATTTTTTATTAACCGTGATTTACCTCTATTATCCGTCATTTCCATTTATTCTATTCGTGAAGTTTGATCTGTTAACACGTAATTTTTGATAATGCCGACGTTAAAAAATCAAATCGACAAAAAGAACAAAAAAAGTTCTTTCATTTAAAGAGAAAATATAATGTTTGGATGTAACCTCTTTTAACTGGGATTTTCGATTATCCGGGATGAACCCGGTCCCGAGCTACCCGGATAATCAAGGTTCAACTGTATAATTAAGCAACGTCGAGTTGCCAGGCTCAAGTAGCTCAGAAGTAAGGGCACTAACCAGCATAAGTGAGAGCGTAAGTTCAAATCTTTTTACGAAAAATTTATGAGTTGGGTTTTTATTTTTGGTTTTTACAATTTTTACCCCCTACCCACTTCGGTGAACAGAAAGTTTTTTACCATTGATATTCACTACGTTTCAAAAACCTAACCTAACTAAACGAACTGAACAACGCCAAATATTGTTTTTCCAATGTTTCTTTCTTTGCTCTGATCCATGGTGTAAAAAAAGACGTTATGCAAAGAATTGAAAGTTATTTGTCATTCTCATTAAAACGCTGCTATTTTATATTTCTGGCGTCATACAAAAATTGTTATTTGATCAGATTTCTAAATTTTACGCTCCACAACACCAACATATGTTAAAAAAAAATTATATGTAAATTTGACAAATACTATTTCGGCATTAAATTGGTTATTGTTAATTTTTATCAAAACAACTCAAAAAGGTTCATAGATACAAGTCACCTGTTTAGCATTTTGGATTTTGCTTAAAATAAATTTCTGTTCGATTTTCCAATTCCTCAATCCACCAGCTGATTGCGGAACGGGTTCACTTTATACTATGCTGCAACACTAATTTCGCCATTTTCAGTATATATTCTATCTAAGCTCAATACTAAAATACTGATATTCTTCTGACGTCATAACGAGAGAGCGGTTAATTTTCGAGATCAAAAAAGGCCCAAGTGGCGCTACCTTTATTTTTTACACCATGGGTGTGATCCAATCTTGCATGGGAGTCGAACTTACTAATTGTACAATAGTTTTGTGCTACTTTCGTATTTTCTTGGTACGAACTATTGAAAATAACCCAATTCGAAATATCCCGATTATATTTGGTTGTATGCAAAATACAAGTTACAGTAAGCCCAGTGCATATTCAAAATAACAATAGGAATGAGTCGACAATCGACAAGAGATCTATTACACTTTCACTCACGTGAAGTCTAACAGCGTTAATCTAAAGTGTGACACAATAACCACAGGGAATTGTTGTAATAAAATTTCAACCTAGTGAGAACAAAGATGATTTACATCAAAAACTCCGCAGAGTTTTCATAATGAAGATAACTTTTTTTAGAAAAACAGTCAATCAATTCCAGAGTTATCATAGTGAATCGCTTTTGCTCGCAGCAATCAATTTGTTCTGTGTCATAAGGTCACTTTAGTACAATATTAGAAAGAGATGGCTACCCATCTACTTCGAAGACACTTTTAAGCTGCGCAATGTTTATAAGACTTTTAATATAAGAGCTTAAGCATAATGTAAGAAGAGGCATTTGAAAAGGAAACTAAATTTACTAATACACACGCGCCAATTTTCAGGTGCGAAGTCGGATGTCGCAGGTTGTCAAGTACGTTATTCACGCTAAATTTGAATGATGCCGATAAAAACATATTTAAATGCATGCAGTTACCTCAATCCCCTTTCTGCGTTGCCATAGTTTGAAAACATTTTGTTATTGCTGTTACTTATACTGTGTGCACTTGTGTGTTTTTAAGTTCTTATGGTGTTGTAGTAAACATCATTGTTTTGCGCATAATCGCACGCTCTTATCTGACTCTACGCTCTTACCGTTTTTTTTAGGCTGATGATGAGTTTTCTAAACTGACTATGAGAAGAGGGAGGAAGTGTACCACTTATAGTGGTATTGTGTATTGTTGAAGCACAGCACCGCCAAAGCAACCCGTACAGTTGTGAGTTGCTCTCGCTCATTTGGGAGTCTGTTGCTGTATTAGCCAACAATAAGCCAGTCAGAAAGCCTGCTAGCCAGTTTAGTTATTTTGTATCTACCTTTGGTGCGGACGGTTGGTCGGAAACAAACAAAGCGAAAACGCGAGCTCAAACGTTGCTTTTTATTTTTTCTTCGTTGTGTTAGATTTTGTTCAAATAGTGGAAATAATTGAAAATACGCAAGTGTAATTAATTATAAATAATTGATACATTTACAGTGTTTAATAAAAAAGATTTCAGTGAAATGAAATGAAATGGAGCATATAAAAAAGCGCAAAAATTGCCAAACATAAAATTTAAAGAAAAAGTAATATTGATTTTTTCTTCTACCGCTGCTCAACTTACGCAGTAAAGGCAAATTCAAAAATTGTCGGAAAAGAAGAAGAAGACAACATCGATGAAGAGCACAATTTATGCTTCTCCGTGTGTAGTGAATTCGCTTTCAAGCTCTCTCAGAGTTTCTCTTTCTCTCTGACGCACGCGCTCAGCTAGTAGTTAGTATAGCAAAGGTCTTGTTAGCTTTGTTGTTGTTATTGTTGTATGGTCATTGCGCTAAGCCAAGTTTAAAAAAAAACCCAAAAAAAGAGCAATAAATAAGCAGTAGAAAAAGACTTAAAAGTACATAAAAGAAGAAGTAAAACAAAAAAGCAATAAAGAACGAAGCAGTGGCAATGATAGTGGCAACAGCATAATTTTGTGCAAAGGGAACAATAAAAGTGCAAATAGTATTAGTTTAAATATTAAAATATAAAAAAGGATCAAACAAAAACCATTACAACAACATCAATGTTGATAGCAAAAAAAGCTTAATAAAGGTAAAAACCTAAGGGACTATAAAAAGTCTTTCCCACACATGTATTTTACTTTAAAAATTGTTTTACCAATGTTTGCTAACAACACCAGCAACTAAAACACGAAAGGCAAGGCTATAGTCAGGCGCACCCGACTAAAGAATACCCTGTACTCAATCCACAATTCAGTAAGTTTTTTTTCCTTGCTTTGATATTTTGTATTAATAATGGCAGCTATGTGTTATAGTAAACCAATATCGGATCGTTCCTATGACAGCTATATGATACAGTAGACCGATATATATAATATTACGATATGTGGTTGGACATTAGCTAGAACTATAAAATCCAATAATTGGTATCGATATCTTGAAAAACAAAAGGGTTTTGTTAGTAAATGTGGTTTTTCGGCCGATCGTTCCTATGGCAGCTATATGTTATGGGTTGAATATCGATAAAGCAAACTAAACTCGTTATGCCTATGGGCTAGGAGAGTTTTTGTGCCAAATTTTGGTGGTTGTGGGTCCAATATATCTGTTTGTTCATACGGACAGGCAGACAGACGGACATGGCTAGATCGTCATGCCTTTCCATGCTGATCAAGAATATATGTACTTTATGGGGTCTGCCACGCCACTTTATCTCAGTATTATGTATATCGGCTTACTGTATCATATAGGAACGATCGGTCGAAAAGCAACATTTACTGAGAGCCACTTTTTTGTTTATTAATATTTCATTATCAAATTTTGGATTTAATGATTTACGGTAATATCTAATCATATACCTGAATATGATAAATATTGATTTACTACAATATATTGCTGCCACAGGAAAAATCGGCCGAAAAATAACTTATGCTAAGAAAAAAATTTTTCTTTCTTGAGATATCGTAGATATCATAATAAATACAAAATCTTAAAGCAAAAAAAAAAAACATTGAATAGTGAATTGGGTACAGGGTATTCTATAGTCGGGTACGCCTGATTATTGTTGCCTTAGACGTAACGGACTAGCGGACGCTAATTTTCCTACTGGCCCATCCTTTGTTTTGCATTGCCTTTTTATTGTTTTTCTGTTGATATTCCTTGTATAACGAGTATCTTATTGATTTTTCTTCACATACTTGCTGTGGCGTATTTATTTTACTTTTTTCGTTCATTGATAAAATTTGTTGCTTGCAAAAATATATGTATATGATGAGTGAAAAAGTTTATTTTAGGTTAAACTTAGGGTTATGGAACTCGGCAATGGGTAATTTGACTTAATGAAGACAATTTTCCATCATAAATATACTGTACTACCTCGAAAATATAAATAAAAAAAAACCATTCCCAGTTTACAATTTTGAATAGCTAACAAGTACCACACAAACGTTAGTTTGGTTATTGTACTTTGATTCAATTGCTTCTAATTTTTTTATCTATAAAGCTTTATTCTAAGTAGACAATCCTTTCTTGCCTCTGCAGATGAAAACACATGAGTCTTGTCTTTATTTTGATTTTGGTTTTAATGCTTTACGTATGCAATTTTAATTTTATTTATATGCATATTATTTCTCTTTCCTACCTAAGAATGTTCTGCTCGCACTAATGCTAAGTGTAAAGTTTGTTTATTTTTGATTTTTGATAATTCATCAATGAATGCTTAGTTATCGAAAGAATTTTGACATTTAATAATGTCTATAAGCTGGACTATCGGCTGAAATCCGTTTTGCCCCAGTATTTTCAGCCGAAATTTTTAGCCAAAGCTTTCACGCAAAATTATCAAAAAATAATTCATAATACATTTTACGCAGTTATTTTATTTTTTTTTTATTTTGAAATTTTTTAATAATATTCCTTATTTTAATTTATTTACTTATTAGTATACATTCTTTTACAGTTTATTTTTTTTTGTAAATGCAGTTGAAAATGCTTAAATGCGACACACAGGCAAGCTAACTGCCAGCAGCTGCCGGCAATTAAGGCACAAATAGTGAAATACAGTGTACAAATAAAATTAATTAAATTAAATAAAACAAAAATTGTGTTTAATAACAAATGATAATGAGAGTGGTGCGATTTCTGTAACACATTGGCGTCATCTTCTATATATTACACCATGATTTGTGGTAATGTTTTTTGCATGAATTATCAAGGAAACGACTATATTAGTTATATTAGCTGTATAATGTAATTAAAATTTGATTGATGCCTTGCATCAATTAGAAATTGATAATTGCTTGTAATTTGTTTTTGTAGGTAACATTTTTGACATTAAGGTTGCATTCCAAAACAGACCACGGGGTCATGTGTTATAGAGTTGTCCACTTTCTGCATGGGCATTCCCTTTGCTAATATGCTTAGATTTTCCGTTTTTCTAAATGCCTCTCGATGTCCTATACAGTAAAAAAACGTACAATTTTTTTACATGTAATGTAAATATTTTGTGTTTTTTGTGCATAAAAGTTTTAATTGCTGACAACTCTGTTTAGAAAGGCGCCAAAATCATATATCGATAACATAACTGGAAATCGTGCGTTGTAATTAAAACTGAACAATTTTTATTTTGTGTTATGTATGACATTATTAAATGATCTTATGTTTTTACCCCGAAGTGAAAAATTGTACTTTTTTTGATGGATATTTTTGCATTAGATAATGATTCATTTCATATACTTTTATTATTGCATTAATTAATTAAATTCAGATTTATTAAAAATGTTTACATTTGCTTTATCACCTGTAAAGCGAATAGTCATAGATCAAATATGAACTTTAATAGAAGTAAACCAAATTAAATCGTCCATCAACTTTCTATACATTGTGTAGTCGGCTGAAATTATCTTCATACAATTTGTACAGCGTTCCACTACATTCTGAACAAACAGGTATTTCGACTGATCTTTTGCTCAGTTGAATTCGTGTCAAACTTTTGTTTCATACGAAGTGAATAATGGACTGCGTCATTCATTGGGGACTGCTGCATCATCAACAACACACCCAGCAGCCCCCCTAGTCGAATAAACCCGCTCATAACGGCAGCTTCTCAGCATAACTTGGTCACTCAGCAAAGCTCCCGAGCGGTCAGCCCCCTCAGACTAATGAAATTCAATTGCAATGGACTGAGGAGGAAGATGCTCGAAATTGCCACGTACATGTTGAAATGTTGATCGGAGTTCGGTCGTGGCCTAAAAACGTTTCACACCAGAGCGGTGGAGGCATCGGGTTTCTGTTGCTTCTTGAACCCGATATTAAAAGGCCCCCCACCAGACATATGTCCGGAAGAGATCTGCCCAGATCGACGCGAACAGTACTCGCCCAACTTAGGTCGGGATACTGTCACATTACCAACAGCCATCGCGGCCGCATCAATCTTTCAATTCCGGACATATGCCCTGGATGTGCACAATCGCCCCACGACATCTTATATCTGTTCCGTTGTCGTCTCAAACCGACCATCTTGACCCCTCGAGACTTATGGCTCCGTCCCCGCGAGTTGGCCAAATTTTCCACACATCCCTACCCACAGTCTCACCCCATCCCATTTCCCCCCCCCTATACCAATGTAACCCATAACCTAGGATAGCGTTTCTCCACTTCTAGGGTTACAACAACGACAACATTGCACCCAAATCTCTATATGCTCTATAACTTACGAATCTTGTCTAATTTATATGGTTCTATCCATTTTTTTTCCTACTATAAAATGTGCTGCTGACATATGTATAGACTTCATGCTATATAATTTTTTTATACCCTGTACCAAAAAATGGTAAAGGGTATATTAAAATTGTGCAAATGTATGTAACAGGCAGAAGGAGGCGTGGCAGACCCCACAAAGTATATATATTCTTGATCAGCATCGAAAGGCGAGTCGATATAGCCATGTCCGTCTGTCCGTCTGTCCGTATGAACGCACGGATCTCGGAAACGGTAAGACCTACAACCACCAAATTTGGCACGAAGACTCTGCCAATCCATAGGCATAACGAGTTTTTTTTTTTTTCCGATATTGGATCTATAACATATAGCTGCCATAGGAATGATCGGCCAAAAAGCCATATTTAGTAACAAAAACCGCTTTATTTTTTATGATATGTTTACAAAATTTGGGATTTAATTGTTTTACCTAATGTCCAATCACATATCTAAAAACTATGTATATCGGTTAACTATATCATATAGCTGTCATAGGAATGATCGGCCAAAAAACAACATTTACTGAGAAAAACTTTTTTGTATATTAAGCAATCGTTATCAAATTTTGGATTTACCAATTCTAAGTAATATCCAATAATATTCCCGAATATTATAAATATCCGTTTACTATAACATATAGCTGCCATAGGAAGGATCGGCCGAAAAACAACATTTACTGAGAAAAACTTTTTTGTTTATTAAGATATCGTTACCAAATGGATTTATTGATTCTAAGTAAATTCAAATCATATTCCTAAATATGATAAATATCGGTGCACTATAACATATAGATGCCATAGGAACGAACGGCCGAAAAATGGCTTTTACAAAAAAAAAAATTTTTTTTTCTTGAGATATCCTTACATAATGAATACAAAATATTAAAGCAACAAAAAAATATATTAAGTTTTGGCTTCGGTACAGGGTTTTCTATAGTCGGTTACGCCCGACTATAGCCCTGCCTTTCTAGTTTTTTTCTTTTTTTAATTTTTTTTATTTAGAATCTGTCTTCTGCAAGACAATAACAAAATTTTTGTATTTTCCTAGGAAAATACTAGAACTATAATGCAATAATAGGTTAATACTAGACTATAGCTATTAGTAAGGATATATACATTTTGACATTACATTACATTAAATACATTATATGCATTGATGTATTGCTCGACTTCTGGCCTACTTTTGCATAGGCCGTTAGCATTCCAGATGGTAATTTTCAGATTTATTTGCATTGGCTCAGGGATGACATTAGTTGAGCCAACATCTGTGTGAATTGGGCGTTTAGTTGAACGACCATTTGCTGGATAAGGGTTTCGACCTTTTTCATGATGATGTCTTCATTTATGACTGTCGTTGGGTTGAATGGAGTGGGTGTAGGGATGCCGTTCCGTAGCTGAAAACTGATACATTGCTAAATGAAAATTAATAAGTACATATGATTGGTTTTCAAAATGCTTTCAGTGCTTATTATACTTATTAAAAAAACTTAATAATAAACATAACACAAAATTTTCAAATTCTAACATCCAGTGGCTAACGGTACATATAAACAACTTGTATGTACAGACATATGTATTCTCTTGATATCATTTCTGAGATTAAGCTTGAGAGCGTGAGCTTACTTTTGTGGATGTACCTACCTTATTATTATTTATTTATTTATAAAACAATCGGCAATGAGCTGCCAATGTAACATTGACTTTCTAACATAAACATGAGCACTTAAAACAATTATGATTAAAAGAAAAGTTAAATGTGAGGTAATCAAGATTTTAGAAGAATTAGAAAGAGAGTCAGAGGAGAATTTGTGATAGAGTTTTATAATTAGAACAGATTAATCTAAATGGATGGACAAGATCCCAGTCAGTTGAGCAGTGTGATATTTAGAAGAAATCTCAGCAGATATCAGCCTATTAACAAAAACTACACCATGGCAGGTCCTGCGATCTTCAAAGGAGAGTAAGCAAATCAATCCTATGCTTAGTATACGTCGGAAGAGGGCGGGTGTGGTCCCAATTCTTCTTATATATATGTACATATATATAGTGTGGACACCAAACACAGGAACAGTATTCAAGGATGGATCTAACTAGAGAGAGAGTGTAAAGGACTTTCGTATAGGGGTCATTCCTCTGACCAACGTTTAATAAATCCAAGCAAACTTCTATTTTTCTTTTTTTTTTTTGCAAAGAATTTGTGCTACGGCAGTATAATGTTTTGACTCATTTGTTTGTATACGAACTTTGTTATTGTCTATATAGTTTAATGTATTGTTGTAATTCATTCTGTTAGTGCTTGGATTAGTAGAATAATATTAGCAAATTATTAATCAAAAATTTCAATACATTTTTTTTGTTTTAATATTTTATATGAGTAAAACTAATTTTTCAGACGATATTTATCATATTCAGGAATATGACTGGATATTACCTAAAATTATTGGATCCAAAATATTGTAACAATATCTTAATAAACAAAAACGTTTTTTTCAGTAAATGTTTTTTTCGGTCTATCGTTGCTATGACAGCTTTATGATATAGTAAACCGATATTCATAATATTGAGATATGTGATTGGACAATCTCTATAACTATTAAATCCGAAATTTAAAATCGATATCTTGAAAAACAAAAAGAGTTTTATTAGCAAATGTGGGTTTTCGTCCGATCTACTCATTATGCCTATGGATCGTGCAAAATTTCATGGTTTTAGGTTCAACCGTTTCCGAGATCCGTGCGTTTATAAAAACGGACAGACAGACGGACATGGCTAGATCGACTCGTCTTTGGATGCTGATGAAGAATATATATACTTTGTGGGATCTGCCCGTTACATAAATTTGCACAACTTTAATATACTCTTTACCAGTTTTTGGTACAAGGTATAATTAGTTTTTAGAAAAATTATCCAACCGGTTATCAAAGCGGTTTCCGTTAACTGTTTCAGTTTTGTTTTTTTAAATGCAAATACATCATGCAAACCAGCCCACCTTAAAATCCTTGTTTTTTACCCTGAGAAAAACTTTTTGGTTTATTATGATATCGTTCCAAAATTTAGGATTTAATGATTTTGGGTAATATTCAATCACACCTGAATATAATAAATATCGGTTTACTATATTATAGCTGCCATTGAAACGATGATCCGAAAAAGACTTTTACTAAGAAAAACTTTTGTTTCTTGAGATAAAATTAATAAAAATATTAAAGAAAAAAAATTATTGAAATTTGGATTGGGTACAGGGAGTTCTATAGTCGGATGCGCCCGATAATAGCGCTTAACTTTCTAGTTCCTAATTCATTCGGTAAAAATTCATATTTATTGTGATAACCATAAACTCAACTAATTAGCTAACGCTTTCTAACTCATTGTGTAATTGTAGGATCTCATAATGCCTTAAGAGTCACATTTTGCGCAATCTTCAATTAATAAGCCTTTCTGTACTCATACAAGCAGCTGAACATGCAGCCTTTTAGCGACAGCATCAGTAAGAGCCGTGAAGACCTGGTGACTGCCTCGAAATTGGCCGCGAAACGTACGCTCACCCATCACCGAGTCCATCATGGTAGCAGTCCAAATTTGTCTCAGGATCAAACTGATAATTTTCGACGAAGGTAAGTGCAGCAACAATCCAATGAGTAGACACTCAGTAATACAAAGTCCACTTTAAACACGTCGTGTAGTGAATTGAATTTGGATATGTGTAAAAATATTAAGTACTAGTAAAACCTGACAGACGTTGCCCTACCACAGACCGCTTTCTATGTTTCAAATTATTTGCATGAATTGGTAGAAAATTTTGTTTGGTCATGGCAACACTGTCATCTCTGAGCGCAAGCAAAAGAGCATAATCAATGCTCAATGAATAAGAAAAGATCATAAGAACTTTTTTTGCGAATATAATTACAACAATTTAGTGAAATTTCTGTTGTTGTTGTGTTACAAAATGTATAACTAATAATTACATTCGTACTAATTAAACTTTTCTATATATATTATTCTTCTTCATATATTAACGAAGTGCGACATCGTGACACTGTAATTTAATAGGTTAAGATAAGTAAGAAATAAACTTTTAATTTCAATGTTTTCACAAAGCTCAAACCCACTTTAGCAAACACCATTGGCTCTAACCACTGAGCTTCTGGGGCTTGCAACTCACCATTGCTTAATTTTGTATTTAGACTGTTAGATTTAGATCTTACGCGGTTAGATTTAGATCTTTAGCAGTGTGAGATCTAAACTTGACGTGAGATGTGTTTTACATCAATAATTATTACCGAATTTAATTATATAAGCACTTAATTTAAATATTAAAACCGAATTTTTGTTTTTTTATTTGTAATGATTTTTATATGGTTTAATCTATGACATATTTTCGTGTTTAATCTACACATTTAAAAATTTGTATAAAAATGCTTGACATAATGTGTTTGATCGATCAATTGAGAGCAGCTTGACCGATTTAGCTGATTTTTTTTGTTGTGTTCGTAATTCCCTGGAGAAGGTTTGAGTGATTTTCTTTTTATTTTTTTATACCCTGAACGATAAACCGAAAAGTGAATTACTAAAAAAAAAATTTTTTTTCTTGAGATATCCTTACATATTGAATACAAAATATCAAAGCAACAAAAAAATATATTCAGTTTTGGACTGGTTACAGGGTTTTCTATAGTCGGTTACGCCCGACTGTAGCCCTGCCTTTCTAGTTTTTTTTTTAAATCGGTTAAAAAATCAGGTGAAGTCACTTCTTATAAATTTCGTAAACTCTACTAAATCTACTCAACTAAAATTACAATAAACACACAGAAGAAACGGAGGCTTACGCTCTTATGTTTGGAATAAATTGAGTATTTTCAACACATAATTTAAGCTCTCACAATGCGCAACTAGACACTTGAAAGCGCAGTGCGCAAAACAACCAATAAAATTGTGTTATCAGATTCTAATTAGGATATTTAAAGGAATTGTTAATTGGACAAAGAAAAAGCATGTATTCTCTTTGTTTGACAGACGAAGATGATTACACAAGCTGAACACAAAAAAACACGCGTGGCGAAGCAAGCCGGGCTTGCTAGTATTATATAATTATACCCTGTACCAAAAAATGGTAAAGGGTATATTAAAGTTGTGCAAATGTATGTAACAGGCAGAAGGAGGCGTGGCAGACCCCACAAAGTATATATATTCTTGATCAGCATCGAAAGGCGAGTCGATATAGCCATGTCCGTCTGTCCGTATGAACGCACGGATCTCGGAAAAGGTAAGACCTACAACCCCCAAATTTGGCACGAAGACTCTGCCAATCCATAGGCATAACGAGTTTATTTTTTTTTTTTCGATATTCGATCTATAACATATAGCTGCCATAGGAATGATCGGCCGAAAAGCCATATTTAGTAACAAAACCGCTTTATTTTTTTAAGATATGTTTACCAAATTTGGGATTTAATTGTTTTACCTAATGCCCAATCACATATCTAAAAACTATGTATATCGGTTTACTATATCATATAGCTGCCATAGGAACGATCGGCCAAAAAACAACATTTACTGAGAAAAACTTTTTTGTATATTAAGCAATCGTTATCAAATTTTGGATTTACCAATTCTAAGTAATATCCAATAATATTCCCGAATATTATAAATATCCGTTTACTATAACATATAGCTGTCATAGGAAGGATCGGCAGAAAAACAACATTTACTGAGAAAAACTTTTTTGTTTATTAAGATATCGTTACCAAATTTTGGATTTATGGATTCTAAGTAAATTCAAATCATATTCCTAAATATGATAAATATCGGTGCACTATAACATATAGATGCCATAGGAACGATCGGCCGAAAAATGGCTTTTACAAAAAAAAAAAATTTTTTTTCTTGAGATATCCTTACGTAATGAATACAAAATATTAAAGCAACAAAAAAATATATTAAGTTTTGGCTTCGGTACAGGGTTTTCTATAGTCGGTTACGCCCGACTATAGCCCTGCCTTTCTAGTTAGTATAGATTAGCTCGATGTTTTCAGCCCGAAGGGAAAGACCTGTACTCTTTCTTTTTATACCCTGTACCAAAAAATGGTAAAGGGTATATTAAAGTTGTGCAAATGTATGTAGCAGGCAGAAGGAGGCGTGGCAGACCCCACAAAGTATATATATTCTTGATCAGCATCGAAAGGCGAGTCGATATAGCCATCTCCGTCTGTCCGTATGAACGCACGGATCTCGGAAACGGTAAGACCTACAACCACTAAATTTGGCACGAAGACTCTGCCAATCCATAGGCATAACGAGTTTATTTTTTTTTTCGATATTCGATCTATAACATATAGCTGCCATAGGAATGATCTGCCGAAAAGCCATATTTAGTAACAAAAACCGCTTTATTTTTTAAGATATGTTTACCAAATTTGGGATTTAATTGTTTTACCTAATGCCCAAGCACATATCTAAAAACTATGTATATCGGTTTACTATATCATATAGCTGCCATAGGAACGATCGGCCAAAAAACAACATTTACTGAGAAAAACTTTTTTGTATATTAAGCAATCGTTATGAAATTTTGGATTTACCAATTCTAAGTAATATCCAATAATATTCCTGAATATTATAAATATCCGTTTACTATAACATATAGCTGCCATAGGAAGGATCGGCCGAAAAACAACATTTACTGAGAAAAACTTTTTTGTTTATTAAGATATCGTTATCAAATAATAATGAGATATCCTTACATAATGAATAAATATTAAAAATATTAAATATTAAAGCATCAAAAAAATATTTTAAGATTTGGCTTCGGTACAGGGTTTTCTATAGTCGGTTACGCACGACTATAGCCCTGCCTTTCTAGTTTGTTTTAATCTTTCTCGTAAAATTTATAAACCTGGCAATATATTAGGCTATGCATTAGTATCGTAGAACAGCAAGCAAGTGTGCTTGTATGCTTGTGTGTGAGCAAAAGTTATCAGGTTTCAAACAAAAGTCGATCGCGTCGTGATTTCGCAAAATAGAAATAGTCAATGCTTTAATTTATTAGATACACTATGTTCAAACGCAAAACGAAATGTAGCGAATAAATCGAACAAATCAAGCTTATTTTGTGGTTGAACTAATCGTTCAAGCTGTTTAAAAGAGCTGTTATCACTCTCTTTTTCTCTCCATCTTTTTAGGCTTGCGCTCTCAGTGAAGCAGTGCGCCAAAGCCACAATAGACTAACATGCGCGTAAACAGATTATGTGTAAGCCATGAAAACAGGTTTTCAAAGCACAAACGACAACAATGGTATTTAAAACTGAAAACAAGATCAACAACAAAAGCGTGTTCAGTGTTGACAAAAAAAAATCGACAACGCCAAGCTATTGCAACCAGGCAGCAACAACAACTATAGTATAAGAGAGCAGTAACTTCAGAATTCCATATTCTCTCACATATCCGCACTCATCGTAAAATCTCTATGCCAAAAAAATCAAACAAACACCAAAAAGAAAAAAAAACATAAAGAAAACTGATAAGAGCAAAATGATTGGACCGAAGCTTCGTATTAGAAATATAGCGGTGGCTTCATATGTTTGCGAATCTCTGAAATGAGCAAATTAGTCTGTGAGTATCAATCGTTAGATGTAGAGTGATGGTTCTTAACGATTGCCTTCATGTCCAAGCTACAAAACTCAAATAAAGAATCGAATAGCAAGAAACGAAAAAACAAGTCAACAACGTGCATATTTATGCACATATGTGATTCGATCGCACGGTGCGCAGACGGTAAAATCAGCAAAGGAAGACACGTAGTTGTGCTCTGGTTTTTCTTATCGGCAAATCATTTTTATGTGTGTTTTAATTTTTCTGTTTTATGCATGAAAATAGCAAATAATGATTATGTTGTTAATGTAATTGAGTTGTAATTTTATACGCCTGCATATACATACTTAAAACGTGGATCGGACGCAAAGCCGCCTCCTCCGTGCTTAGATATTTTCTATTACCTTGACGTCATTTACGCTATTTAACGTGTTTGACGTGCCGATACTTCAACTCTTACCGCACTCAGTAGAAGGCACCGTCGCCTACAGTGAGAGAGTTGCCATCTTTACGTTTTAGGACACGAAAGGTGCGCGCGGGGTGTACAATTATCAATGAATGTCATACGACAGCTAAAAGCAAAAGCAGCGTAAAAAAACATTAAAAAATATTTTTTTTTTAAATATATTCAACTGCTGTTACCAAAGTGAGTTTCTTTGCTTGACTTTGGCCGATTGGTGGGTTGCTGTGCTTGGTACGAAATGCGCTGCTAGCGTAGAAGTTGACGTTTTTGTTGTGGCAGCTACAGCGGATGTTGTTGAGAATTATAAAGAGAGTCGTATGTCAAGAGTTAACATACACACATACGTATTTTTCTGTGACCAAAACAATTAAAAATATTAAAAAAAAATTAATAGTGTTTTTGTTGTTGTTGTTTTTTGGTTTGTTTTAATTGTTATTCGACTATGAAAAACTTTTCAACTTAGTACATCAATACAATAACAAAAATACCAAAAAATCAAGTAATTAAACTACACTTTTTTGCAATATATTCCCCGTATATCTAATAATTGGTATTGTGTGACTTTACAAATACAATGGTTAAACTACAAATAAAGAGCATCTAAAAATAAAACCAACTGCTATAACCACACAAAATCAAAAATCAATAATAATTAGCTACGTCAAATGCAAAGTGCGAAAATTGAGAAAAAGAAGATAAAATAAAAGTTAAGGTTTTCAATTAAAAAGTACAACATTAAAAGCTTGACCAACAATTGAATAATTTTGAAGAAAATGGTTTTCTATATATCATTTTTTGGTCGTAACATCGAGCCACCTGATAAAATCATCAATGCAGAGAAAAGGTAATAAATAATTTTATGCTGATTTTGTCTTACTTTTATTATTTAAGCTCAAGAAAACGTTTTATATATTCTCATATCCTCACATAAATAAGACAAATACTAAACAAGAAAAGCAAAAGAATAATAATAAATTGTTGGGGCAATTCACAATAGGTGCGAATATTTAACGGTATCTACAATAGTAGTCGCATTGCGCAATCTTTAGAATGTTCGATAAGGCCATTTTAAGCAATATATATTTTAAATGTTATAAAATATACTGAAAAATGCTCAAAGCAGCCGATTTTTTTGGATCACGGTTTTATTATACAACTTTATTATTTGATATAAATACCCTTTATCATTTATCCATAGAGGCCATGGTCCTGATTTAGGCACTTTAATTTTGATCTCAGTTGTTTGCTAATAAAGGTTCTTTTATTAAGGACTTGACAACTTTTTTAAATAAAACGCAATCTTCTTGAGATATATTAACAATTCTTTTATTGGCTTGATGTTCTATGAAAACACTTATGAATGGAGTTCGATTTCGTTGATATGTCCAACACGAGAACGATTGCAGCGATCGATAGGTTCAACTCAATTTTCGATGACTCGATCGCATATTTTGGCCGATACGGCTCCGAGCTCCTCTAACTTCGCCGGCTTGTTAACATAGACCAATGATTTAATGAAGCCCGATAAAAAAAGTCTAGAGGCGTTAACCAAAAATGCGCTTCGTTGTTAAAGCGATTTTGCGATGAAATTCTTCATTTTCTTCCATCATGTCCAGAGCCCAATTTGAGAACGTACGTCGCTTCATATGATCAAGTGGATTTAGTTCTTGAGCCGCTGACTTGATCTTGTAAGGTGTAAGCCAAGATCCTTACGCACAATTCTTCGTAGAATGTGGTCTGGGAGAGGTTCAATTCTTGAGAGCTCCGTGAAATTGACTGATTGGCTCGTTTGCGACGGACCCCTCTACGGCAGCAAGATTCTCCACACTTCGCGCAAAATGTAGTCTCACTGGCACGGCAACATCAAGCAGAGAATATTCTGACTCAAATTTTTTCACTACACTATAAATTCCTTGTCTACTGGGACGAGAATTATGGCCAAAAATTTGTGTTAATGCTCTTAAAGTTGCGACCACCGACTCGGAATTGTGGAAGTAAATTTTAATTATTTGTAAATGTTGTTCGTTCTTGTACTTCCCTATGATGAAAATATTGACCTTACCAGAGAATATAGAGATGTAAGAAGAAGCATCGTATACAAACCAAATTTCAACTTCGAATGACAAAATCAGTCAGCGGCGGACAGCGTATAGTTGAAGACAAACTTATCTTACGAGAGCCAAATTTAGAAATCTGTTATAATTTACTCTTTCTGTTATTATTTTTCTTTTCCTACCTACACATTTTCTGCTCGCACTCATGTTTCTTGTGTTTTTATTTTAATTTTTGTTTTCATGATTTGTGTGTGCAATTTTCATATGATTTGTGTTCATAATGCTTCCCTTTCCGTCCCTTTTAGCCAACACATGTGCTCCTCGCACTAATGCAAAGTGTGAAGTTTTGTTTACTTTAAGGTGGATTTTTAATAATCCATCAAAAAATGCTTAATTATCCAAGACATTTTTTATGCGTATTTTTGAATTATTTAATATGTAATTAATTTCTAACAATCGTTCACCAACTATTCATAATTAGCGTAGCCGGCTTAAATTGTTTTTTTTACAATATTTTGTGCACTCCACTAAAAACTTAACGAACTGGTGTTTCGATTGATCGCCAGTGTAGTTGAATGTGTGCCAAAAATTTTCAGCACCAAGATGCGTCTTCTAATATCTCTGTATTCTCTGACCAGAGAATATGTATAATATGAACACGCATGACCCCGTTGGGTCTTGTCGCCAGGACCCTGCCGTAAGATGGCGTGGGACCGGGACTTTACCGTAAGATGGTATATATTTTTTCGTAATTGTAGTTGTTGGGCTAGCCGAATGCTTACATTTGTTGTTGGAAATTTTTTTCTAGTTGTCATGTGTGTGGCGAATGCCATTTTTTTGGCAATGCATGAATGTTGTTGTTGTTGAATTAGACGAGTGTGCCAATTTCTTGCAGCAGACAATTCTTTTGCTTGCTAAATTTTATGAGTGCCTAGTATGAAAAGTCGCTGCTCGACGGAACCGTCTGAAATACACGTGTTTGTGTGTGCATGCAGAAAAGAATTTTAGAAGTTTGAATTGCCAAGCTAGCTTATATTTCTTCGTTTTGAGAAACTATTCTGCTTTTTCTTAATTGCTACGGGCGTTTCATTCTGCTTTTGATGTGTGCCTGGTATAAAAGTTCGTTCATCGAGCGTACCGTTTGAAATACATGAGTTTGTGTGTGCGTGCAGAAAAGAATTTGTCATGATTTTGAAGTTTTGACTATTTCTACGTCTACAAAATATATTTTTTGCTTTGTGTTGCTGCTGTTTCTTTATTGTCATATGCATTTCATTCTGCTTTTCATGTGTGCCTGGTATAAAAAGGCGTCGTATTCAATTTGTGTATGCATTTTGACAGAAACACCTGCAGTCTGTGTACAGTGAGTCACATAAGTATTTTGCCTATTGGTTTTTATGCAAAAATTTGATTTTGTTGGCTTATAAAATAACAACAATGGGAAAAATAGAAAAAAAAATGTTGCTCCTCTGCTATAAGCATATTTTCACAACAAGTTAACCCAACTACGGATCATATACGATGAACCGTTAGCTAGCTATTGAGACGCAATCATTTTCTGCCGAAAATTTCGATCTCACGAAAGTATTTTGCATCGCAACAAAGTACACGTTGTTTCCATATTTCCTATGAAATTTGCATCAATTGCATGGAAGTTATGCATGCTGTACTTGATGCTAAGGCAATAAGTTAATGTTGTGTACAATTTCAATGTGTTCGTGCTGCTTTAGTAACTCAAAATGGCAAAACGCAAAGAATTAAATTATGTACAAAGAAAAATCATTTTATATCTGTATTATCAGGGTAAAGTTATCCAATATGTTTCCGAAATGTTTGATCGAAGTCGCCAAACCATAGGAAACACAATTAAATGATCGAAAGAACATGGTACCATAGAGAATACAACCACTTCTGGCCGCCCTAAAATGCTGACAACACGAATTGATAGGGAAATCCTTAAGGAAAACCGGAAAAACCCACATTTGTCAGCACCAAAAATTAACGACAAATAGTTGACACTCATGCCTACACTTCTGTACGATGAAACAGTCCTTAGGGTTCTTAGGGCCAAGAATATCCATGGTCGTGTAGCAAGGCTTCTGCACGCTTTGGCTGTGTAAGTGCTAAAGTCAATGTTAATCAGAATATTTTGCACTAAACATGCATTCTTTGTAAAAATTACTATGTGCAAAATACATTTTTTTAAATATACAGACGCTCCAATATTGGTCAATAAAAAAACATAATTGGGTACATTCATATTGCATTTTTCATATTACACATTTATTAAAATTGACTTTAATTAAGTAATGCAGTAATACAAACATATGAAATGAATTATTAATTAATGCAAAAATACACATCAAAAATGTCTTGGATATTTAACCATTGCATTTATTTGTGCATTTATTTATTGCATTTAAAATATTGCATTAAGACAATTTAACATAGAAACATTTAGCATAGAAACATGCGCCATTATTACAAACTACATATTAATTAATGCAAAATTGCGCAAAAAATGTCTTCCACATTTAACCATTCATTCATAACAACAAAAAGCAAAGACCAACCTTAAAATAAACAAAACTTCACACTTATCAATAGTGCGAGCAGCAAATGTGTTGGTAGAAAAGAGAAGGGAAGGGAAGCAATATGAACACAAATCATACGAAAATTGCACACACAAAGCATGATAGCCGAAATCAAAGTAAAAACAAGCAATTGTCATAAGAAGCATGTGTGCGAGCAGCACATGTGTAGGTATGAAAGGGAAAACAATAACAGAAAGAGTAAATTAGAACAGATTTCTAAATTTTTCTCTCGCAAGTTCAGTTTGTACTCAACTACACGCTGCCCGCCGCTGCCAGATTTTGTCATTGGAACTTGAAATTTAGTTTGTATGAGATGCGTCTTCTTGTAACTTAATATTCTCTGCTACTACTGAGTTTAATTAATTTATTTTAATTAAAATTTGACTAATAAATAAGCTTAACTCTTAATTATTTCGGGTAAAAGCGTTTTTCCCTTTGTCATAGTCAGTAGGAGTCCGAAATATTGATAATATTAAGTATTCGAAAAAGTTCGGTTACAAATTTCACCAAAAAATAAATACCTTTTTCTTATATTTGAAACGAACTTTAACCAAACATGTGCCGTTTTGATTGATAACCTTCTGCCATTTTTGGAGTAAAGCCATTATTCTATCTGTGTAGGGCTTCTGGGTTTTCTGAGCGAAAATCTGATCTCAGTGCTTTTTACAGGCCTCTACTGAATTTTAATTTACTCTATTAAGAGAGTTCTGTAGAGATCGTACGTGATCCACTTTTCATCGCACGTAATCATTCGTTTCAGAAATGGTTCGATTTCGATCTGTTTTAGCAGTGGGAAAATTCGGTTCAATAAATTTGTCATTGTTAATTCGTCTGGCACCCAAACATCGAGCTTCTTCGTGCATCCAGCTTTCTTTAATTGGTTAATAACTGTTTGGTAACAAATGCTTAGTTTCCTATCAACGTCCACGCTGCTTACATGCCTATTTTGATCAATTTCTATCGTAATTTCATTAACTTTTTCAGCGATTGGTCGACCAGAGCGAGGTGCATCTTTAAAATCAAAATTATCAGATCGAAAACGAGCCAACCACTTCGTTGCTGTTTTTCAAGTTTCAGCTTCCTGCGACTCATTCTTACCTTTTCTATAATAAAAAAGCAAAATATGACGATAATGTTTTGAATTTTCACTCATTCTTAAACATAGATTATTTTTCTCAGAATAATGATATTTCAACAATGTCTTCTAATAAAATTATGCTTCACATTTCACCTTTCAAACAAGCTATAGTGTTGACAGAAGAAATTAATATTACCAGAGATATTACATTTTAGAACCATCTACCAACAATTTGTAACCGAACTTTTTCGAATACCCAATATGCATTTGTCGGAAATTATAAACTAGGTCAATATAGGCAGCACCACTATTTTAAGAGAACACTGTACCTTATGCAAATACAGAAATTGTAACACTTTGTAGATACAGTGCTTTATTCTTGACATATGGGGTTTCGTAACTGTCAGGAATCATGACGTCACGTGGTAACGTATGACTTCCCGCATGCTTTTTGAACTTCACGTTTTGCTAACAGCGAGGTTAGAGAGCGAGAGGTGGCGCTTTAATCGAGCATGGTCCGATTCAAAGGTGTTGCCAGAGAATATGTATAATAAGAAGACGCATGACCCCGTTGAAAAAGTTCGCACCTGGGTCCTGTCGCCAGGGCCCTGCCGTAAGATGGTATATATTTTTTCGTGATTGTAGTTGTTGGGCTAGCCGATTGCGCATATTTGTTGTTGGTAATTTTTTTTTAGTTGTCATGTGTGTGGCGATTGCCATTTTTTTTGGTAATCCAAGAATGTTATTGTTGTTGAATTTGGTGTGTGCACAAATTTCTTGCTGCAGACAATTCTTTTGCTTGCTATATTTAATGAGCACCTGGTATGAAATGTCGCTAGTCGACGGTACCATCTGAAATACATGAGTTTGTGTGTGCGTGCAGAAAAGAATTGTCATGATTTTGAAGTTTTGACTATTTCTACGTCTACGAAATATATTTTTTGCTTTGTGTTGTTGCTTCTTCTTTATTGTACTAGGGATTTCATTCCGCTTTTCATGAGTGCCTGGTATAAAAAGACAGTCGAATTGAATTTATGTATGCATTTGAACAGCAACACCTGCAGTATGTGTATATTTTATTTTAGAAGTTTCAATTGTCTAGCTATTTTATTTTTCTCGCTTTTTATAAAATATTGGTTCTACTTCTTTATTGTAAGGGGCATATATTTTCTCAAAGCTGCTTCTTCACGCTTTGGCTGTGTACATGAAAAAAGTCAAGGCCAATTAGAATATTTTGCAGTAATTACGCATTATTGCTGAAAATTATTGCGTGAAAATTATATTTATTGAACAATGGTTATATTATTCAGTTCATATAAAGCAAAAATTTGCCATGCATTAAATTGAACTGGCGATCATCGAAACACCAGATCGTTCAGATTGTAGTGGATGGCGCAAAATATTAAAAGAAGACAATTTAAGCCGGCTACGCAAAATATGAATATTTGGTGGACTATTTATTTCGATTTTTGACAGGTGTCTGCATTTAATAAATTGTTCAATATGAATGGATAAATATGGAAATGTAACAATTTTTACATAATTTGTATTAATTTCTAATTGAATAATAATTATTAATTTTTAGTTAAAAAATATAGTGCAATAATAGAAACATGCGCAATTGTTAGAAATTAATTACATATTAAATAATGCAAATATGCGCATAAAAAATGTCTTTGATATTTAACCATTAATTCATTACTTATCAATTATCAAAAATCTACCCTAAAATAGACAAATCTCACATTATTAGTGCGAGCAGCATATGAATTAGCAGAAAAAGGGAAACAATATGATTTGAAATCACATCAAAAACGCATACATAACAAAATTAAAACTAAGATCTATATAAAAACAAGCAATTATCATCAAAGCATGAGTGCAAGCAGCACATGCATAGCAAAGGAAAGAAACACAAATATAAAGAGCAGAAAATATTCATATATTCTCTGGCCACAGTGAATTATGGAAAATTATAGCAGTTTGACTTCCAACACACGCTGCCCGCCGCTGCCTGATTTTGTCACTTCAATTTAGCATGCCGTTTGTATGAGATGCGCCTTCTTAGTATACATATTCTCTGGTGTTGCGTTAAGACAGATTTACAGAGACAGGAAGCAAGCCTCATTATTGAAGCAACAGGGCAATAGAGCTGGCTTCGGGGTTGCCTGGATTTCTGAGTAAAAAATATAGAAAAATCAGAAACGCTAGGTTGGCAACCCTGAAAGACGGGCAGTCTGAAAAAAAAGGAAAAAAAGAAATTAATTAGAAAAGCTAACGTAACACGACAAGATATCAGAGGAAACAAACCAAGGTACTGTTTCCCTTTCCCCTACATCAGAAGTGGGATCACCATTGCCACAGCCACCAGATCATGCTGACAAGAAGCTACAAATGCTTCTGGAGCATCAAAGTAAAACTTTTATGGAACTACTGAAAACAATGCACACATCGTCGGCATTGATTTCGCGAAACACTCCTGCTACGTTGCCGGTTTTCGATCCTGATGGCGAAAGAACTTACTCCTCAGCATGGTGAAAAACGGCTAA
The DNA here is from genome assembly GCA_037044495.1 of Stegana nigrithorax. Classification (NCBI taxonomy): domain Eukaryota; kingdom Metazoa; phylum Arthropoda; class Insecta; order Diptera; family Drosophilidae; genus Stegana; species Stegana nigrithorax. Next base: position 27,619 of record JBAMBQ010004212.1, read on the forward strand.
TATGACTTTAGCTGAACGACCACTGGAAGACGCAGCGCTAGTCGTGACACTCACTAAAGCGTTGATCTGAAGTGCATCCCAGTGGCTATACCAGATTTGTTCTGTTGCCATGACTTGGATGGAATTCAAAGGACTTTTCGGTCAGCGTTATGAAGACGTCGAGACGCCAACCGCCATTTTGTTGAACATGCTCCATGGCCAATTCTGCCTACCTAATATATATATTACAGCTTGGTTACCGTGTAATGATAGAGCTTGATAAATACATTTTTAACAAGGCTAAAATTCAGCAGTATAGACAATTTGATTGATAATAACATGCATTTAACAGAGAGCGATAAGAGAAAGCTGAAAGAAATATTAGGACAATGTTCAGATTATTTTATAGATAGAATACTGAATAGACATGTTACTACTGGTGCATTAGAAATCCGCTTATTATATGTAATCAAGACGGTCCAAAGACATCCCTATCGTTTTAGCGTAGATGAAAAACTGCTGGTTCGAAACGAAATAGAGCAAATGGTGAATGCCAATGTAATCCGTCCGAGCAATTCGCCATTTGCCAGTCCAATGTTATTAGTTAAGAAAGTTGGTAGCGACAGATTGTATATTGATTATCGCGAGCTAAACGCGAATACAGTGTCCGATAAATATCCATTGCCATTAATAGCAGATCAGATAGATCGACTGCGAGGTGGTAAACATTTTTCCAGTCGTGACATAGCTAGTGGATTTTATCAGATACCGATTCACCCTGACTCTGTTGAGCGAACAGCGTTTGTCACTCCAGAGGGACAATATGAGTTTCTAGCTGTGTCATTTGGGTTAAAAATGCGTCGCCAGTATTTCAACGTACCATTGCACGACTAGTAGATGAGTTCGCGTACTCTTATGTCTATATTGATGTTGTGTTGATTTTGGCAAAATCCAAGGAAGAGACATTTAAAAGATTATCGGTTGTGTTAAAAAACATTGTCCGATGCAGGATTCTCATATAATGTAAACAAGTGTGAACCATGGCAACGCAGTTGAGACAATTCATCGGATTAGCACCGTATTTTGGACAGTTCGTTACACGTTTCTCTGAGTAGATGAAGACATTGTACCATTTAACCTTTAAGCTTAGCAAATTTGTTTGAAGAGAGGAACACGAACAAATACGCATGTAGATCATCCATGTGCTAACAAGTGACCCCGTTCTCACGATTTTGGACCCTCAACTACCAATCGTACTGCATACAGATGCGAGTTCAGATGGTTATAGTGCCATGCTTATGCACATGATAAATGGCAAGTGTAGAGTAGTTGAATATTTCAGCAAGTGTACATCAGCATTAGAATCTAAATATCACACATATGAGTTAAAGCCACTGGCTGTGTGCAATGCCATAAGATATTTTCGACTTTATCTGCAAGGTAGAAAATTTACCGTATGTACAGACTGTAACTCATTGAAAGCATATCGCACTAAATCAGAGTTGCATGACTTAACAATTATCAGGCAAGGTACAAATGGAGTTGCACCTCATACCCAGAATGGATATACCAAGGCATACAGTATACGTCCGTTGCAAACTGAGTGGCAAGAATAATCTGAAGGAATATATCATAGTACAGATTGATATGTTTTGAAATCCTTAGTAAATAAACGAACTTATAAGTACTGCCATGAAATTCTGAGAAGTATGCCAAAGAAGAGATTCCCAAAGATTTGAACATGTGTAATGAGAATGAAGACATTGAAAGAGACGTCATAGATGAGTTGGTGGATTCCAATTACACGAGTAGTTGATGGATTTCAACTAGATGAGTTGGTGGATTCCAACTAGAAAAGGGCATTGATGTATTTCAATGCGGTATTTCAGACATCAAATCGTTGGGTCAAACTGCAATGTTGAGTTGCCAGCACTAATGGGTACACGAGTTAACGTGTTGACTTGTTTGTTGCTTGGTTACTATCATTGCGGTAAGAACCTATACGAGTATTGGTGATTGTCCTTAATAGGTAATGACATTAGCCTTTGGGAATTTTCTGTCTAATGGGTAACTAGAGAATTTAAAAAGTATTCTCTGACAATAGTTTGACCAATAAAATAAAAAAAAATTTTTTTTAAAGTTGTGAAATCTGGGATATCGTCCTTTGGAGTGTCAATCAAATCATTGCAGATCCTGGCAAGATGCATTGCAAGAGGTTCAGCTAGCTTTGAATTGTACAGGAAATCGCGTAACGAGATTCAGTGCTCTAGAACTTTTTATTTGTAAAGAGGCAAGACCATTAGGTATGTTGCCTATAATTGATGAAAATAAAGTTGATTATAAGAAAAAAACGTCGGTCAAGAGACAATCACATTATTGGCGTATTATGAGAATACGTCAAGCGTTTGTGTGTGATGAGTGTACGAAAGACTTGAAAGAATCAAAGATTATTTGATAAGTATCAAAGTAATGAAAATGCCTTAAGTGATGAATTTAATTTGTTCTCCAGCAGGACGTGATACAATTTAATGTTCCATTTTCGCATTGATAGGTCAGGAAAGCCAAATCGGAGATTATAAACTAGGTCAATATAGGCAGCACCACTATTTTAAGAGAAAACTGTACCTTATGCAAATACAGAAATTGTAACACTTTGTAGATACAGTGCTTTATTCTTGACATATGGGGTTTCGTAACTGTCAGGAATCATGACGTCACGTGGTAACGTATGACTTCCCGCATGCTTTTTGAACTTCACGTTTTGCTAAGAGCGAGGTTAGATAGCGAGAGGTGACGCTTTAACCGAGCATGGTCCGATTCAAAGGTGTTGCGTTAAGACAGAGTTACAGAGACAGGAAGCAAGCCTGATTGTTGAAGCAAGAGAGCAATAGTGCTCGCTTCGAGGTTGCATGGCGCTAGGTTGGCAACCCTGAAAGACGGGCAGTTAGAAAAAAAAAAGGAAAAAAAGAAATTAATTAGAAAAACTAACGTAACACGGCAGCACGTGCACGGAACTTGCTGCGCTCAAGGAAAGAAATGTTGAACAAGATGTCAAACGAAACCAACCAAGGTACTGTTTCGCCTTCTTCTATATATATGAATATTAAAAAATTAATAACATTTTTTATTAAAATAAACAATAAAAAATAAATATTTACTACATATTTTAGTTGGTTTAGAGCATAAAACCGATTGCCTTTAATTGAATTTTCTAACAAGAAAGGCATTATTTTTTACATTTATATGTAAGATATTGATTATATCGAATATGTTCACTCTAAAGAATGGAAATTATTTATGTGTTTTTGATATAGAACTAATACCTAATACTAATAAAAAACAAATTCATTTACTTATGTATTTTTTTTTAACACAAGGTGGTTAAACAATCTTTTCAACATAACATACTAAAATTACTTTTTATTTGAAGAATGTCGAAAGTTTAGTTTTCTGTTAATGTCGAAAATTTTAGACATTAATTTGTCTGGATCTGCATCATCTCCATTTGTTTCTTCGTCATCTTCGGGTCTATAAGCTGTATAAGCTCATGAAGCATAATATCGTATCCCTTGCTTTGTTATTCCTTTAGGACGCTATTAGAAATGCCTTCATCCGGATCATATTCAACTTCTGTCGGGCTCATTAAATTTTTCAGTGGTTTTTCATTGTGGCTTCGACCAAGTCATGTCTTACAGGATGGCTTTTTGGTTACTTTTAGGAGTTGAATTTTATAGGACTCAAGAACGTTGAAAATTCAAATCAAGCTCATTGTCAATCACTCTTTACCTACCGAACGATAGAAGCACTCAAATTGGTAGTAAAAATTAAAAACTATATAATAAATCAAGTTAAAAAAGAAAAATTCAAGAAATGCTTTAAGAATTCAACTCAGTTTTGGCATATGATAGTGGATTCCTCTAACATATATTTTCACCTTCTATTTTTACAATGGATCTTACTTAATAATAGAAATCTTATTTCAATTCAGAATTTTGCGTATAAAACACAAATTAATATCTAATGCTTTCGGCATAGTCGCGAACCCCGAACTCGCTCAGGGTCGTAACATGTTTTCGCTGTCACCATAACCTTTTTAATGTAATGAGCGTTTTTATACCCTGCACGAAAAATCGGTAAAGAGTAAATTAAAGTTGTGCGAATATACGTAACATGTAGAAAAAGGCCACACAGTATATATATTCGTGATCAGCATCGAAAGACGAGTCGATCTAGCCATATCCGTCAGTCTGTATGAACGCACGGATATCGGAAACGGTTAGACCTACAATCACCAAATGTGGCATGAAGACTCTCTTAATCCATAGGCATATCGACTTTATTTAGGTTTTTCGATACTCAACATATAACATATAGCTGCCATAGGAACGATCATCGGAAAAACGACATTTGCTAACAAAAACCCTTTTATTTTTCAATATATCGTAACCAAATTTCGGATTTTGGAGTTTTAGAAAATATTGAATCATATACCTCAATATTATGTATATCGGTTCGCTATATCATATAGCTTCCATAGGAACGCCGAAGAACAAGATTTACTGAGAAAAACTTTTTTTTTTACGAAAACATCGTTGCCAAATTTCGGATTTAGTATTTTATATAAAATCCAATCATATACCTAAATATGATTAAAGTCAGTTTACTATTACATATAGCTGCCATAGTAACGATCGGCCGAAAACAAACATTTATTGAGAAAAACTTTTTGGTTTCTTAAGATATCGTTACCGTTTGGATTTAATAATTATAAAATCCAATCATATGCCTAAATATGATTGTCAGTTTACTATAACATATAGCTGCCGAAAA